>JAJEKV010000039.1:9787949-9957256 GCA_021234155.1 Isoetes taiwanensis
ATTCATTTTTGTGATCATTTGTATACGTTTTTAGTTTTTTGTCAGGTTGCCTATTGTGTTTTGTTTATTTCTTTATTTATTTTAATTCTCTTTGTTCTCCCTTAATTCCTTTGCTTTTTTGCTTCGTTTTCTTCAAATTTGTTTTTACATTACCCATGCCACATTAGTGCAATCCACATTCCAACAGTTTAACCTTTCCACCGTAGGTTTGTTGACCTCATTTCGTTTTCTCCCATTTTGTTCTTGATATTCCACCCGTTCCTTCGGTGATGGTTGTCCATTCTTTACTCCATTTGGTCCATTAGTCTCTTTAGCCTCCATCTTCTGACTTTTGCATTTTGTCCCTTTGACATGGTTTGCCTCGGTTGCTCTTAATTTTATTGCTGTGTTTCTGGTTTCATGTACACTTTGCTATGGTTCTATTCCTTTTTACTCCTATTTGTGTTGTTGGCCCCTTTGCTGCCCTATGTGCTCCGGACGTCCTAGTGGATTCATGATCGTATATTTGGTGGGTGATTGGCATTATATATTTTCTCTTCGTCAATTCTTTTGTAGTTTCGTTCATTTAGGTCCTTTTGGCCTTCAACATTCAACACAGTTAGTTTAATGCATATTTTGGTCATATGCATCAGGTAGATAATCCTTGTAGGCTTTTTGTTGTACTTTAGGCTTTGTACATGTGCGTATCTGGTTTTAGCTAATGCATTCTGCTTCTCTAATCCCTTTTTAGCATTATAACTCATTTGTTTCATTTGATCTTTGATCCATGCATAGGATATCATGTATATTGTTCATGGTTTTGTTGTTCTAATCATCGTACCTTTGTATGGACATCTGATGTTACCTCTAGCATTTTGCCAGTAGCTTTCTCGTCTCGGTGCCAGTTGTGCAACTATTCCAATTGGCCATATGGGTTCTAGTTTTGTCCTTTTGCTTGGTAAGTTCTTGGTCATGACATTGTTTTCATTAACCCAATGTCCCAATGGCATTTTTCCTTATACTTTCATTAGTTCTTTTGATCCTTTTGCATGCCACATTTAGTCCTTTGCTTCAGTTTAACTTTTGCTTCGATAGATATTGATCCCTTTGTGCCATTTACTCGTGGTTGGTACCTCTAGCTCCTTTTATGTCGTTGTTTTAGTTGTTTCACTCGGGTCTTTTGCATAACTTTTCTATGCTTCTAACTGCGAGTTGTGCACCTTTGCCAAGTGCGCTAAAATTTTTTATGCTTAGTCCGGTTTATCACAGTTGTCCTTTTTGCTCTAGGTTTTGTTTCTTTTCTTGATATCATCATTCCAGTCATTCTGTATTCCCTGGACATGTTTTTGCTATTCTAATCCATCCGTTTGCCATTGCTTCATTATCTAAATGTGCTTTTTTCCCTCCTTTGCTCATCTTTTTTCCATATTTCCCCTTTTTCCAAGTACTTGGTGCCTTTATCTCCATTTGTTCCAGTCTATCAGTCGATTTGTTTGTTTCTAGGTGTTTTATATTGGGTCACTTGGGTCACTTGGGTGTTTGTTTCTATGTCTTTCGCATTGATCCTTTGTTGTCTCTATTTGTGAATTCACTCCACTTGTTCCATGTGTCCCATCAGCTTCATTTGTGCTTTCTATTTTGTTGCAGTGACCTTTGTAGACTCGTTCCTCCCTTTCTTTATTCCATTAGATTCTACATGCTTCATTATGGGTTTGGTGCGCTCCATTTGCTATACACTCCTCATTGTCTCGGTAGCTCCATTTAATATCATTTCTAGTTTTGGTTGTGTTTGCATTGTTTCCTTAATTTATTTTCTTTAGATTATTGTTCCGTTTATCTCTAGTGACATTATTACTATATTAGTCACATTGGTTCCTTCTTTGGTTTCTTTGTCTTCTTGCTCCTTTTCTATGCTAGTTAGGATAGTTTGCTTTTATAGTATCTTTGTTAGTGTAGTATTTATTGGACATTAGTCATTTGAGATCGTTACTTTGATGATGACATCATGTTCGTGGCTCTGTCTGCTGTTGTCCCATAAGTTCCTTCCCTCATCTCTTACTGGACTATTCCATTGTCTTCTTCATTCTTATGTTCCCGTTTCCATCCCTCATAGCATTCCTCCATCGTGTTCTCCTTCATTTTTTATTCATTCTATTGTTTGCATTCCGGCATTACTTGCTCTTATCTGCTTCTTCATTGTTCCTTTGTCTCTGTCTTCTCTTTATCCTCTTTTTCCTCCATTTTTCTTAATTTCCTCTTCCGTTCTTTTACTTTCCTTTATCTCTTCTTCACTCTAAAAAACTAGCCTAAATTTTTTAAGTCCTTCTAGAATCATGTGGAGTAGCTGATTTGATGATATGAACTCCTCCTGATTCTGAATTTGGGCATTCCTCCTTTTCCATATTGATTAGATTGTCCAGGCCCTAGTGCTATCTGAAAGGACATCTTCTTCATGGGACACCATTCCGGAGGAAGAATTCCCAACAACAAATCCTTGGTACCTAAAGGGTATTCAAAGCTATCCAGACTCCAAGCCCATACTTCTTGTAGCATCTCACATTCCACCGGGCAATGTTCTATGGATTCCTCTTCCTTTTCACACATGAGGCAGAGTAGACTCACATTATTGTCCCATTTGGATATTAGATGATTGACCCTTGGGAACATGTGAATCACTTGCCAAAGGAAGGCATTGATTCATGGAGGGAGGTATTTCAGCCAAGCATTTCTCCATATGATTTTAAGGTTGTCCTCCGTGATCACTAGCTCCCACTTGGTAGACACTGGAAGTACCCCCTTAGTCTTCAAACTACTATAACATGACTTCACAAACTTGTTTGGCTGTATAGAAGGATGCACGACCCATGGATTTTGATTTCTGTTGTATATGGCATTTAGAAGTACCATAGCCACACATTCCCAAATTGTTGTCTGCCTCCTTTAAACCGCTCTTCCATATACCACTGCACACAAGAGTGTATACCACAGTTTTTCCATCTCTTCACAATTCTTGCATCAACCACTATACCTAAGGGGCCTTGTTTATTGTGCAATTCCACTTGTATCCCATGGAGGGGAGGTCTCTACTTCAAATTTGCTGATGTCAAGCGTGAATAGTTTCTTTATGGCATTCCAAGCCGAAATAAGTCCCTTCAGGAAGGCATCTCTGCATGGCTTAAGATCAAAGAAGAGTGACCATGGGACCGAGACCTTGACGGAGGGCTTACTATGCTTATATGAAAATAATAGAGCCTGGTTAATGAGATGCATACCTGGAGACTTCACATTTTTCTATAGGGTCATCCATATGAATTTGGCTATTAAAACTTTGCTCTGTAATACTATATCAACTATACCAATTCCCCCTTCTGTTTTGTCATTTTTGCACTTCCACCAAGCAATTTTGACCACTGCTCCTTCTTCGTTTCCCCCACAGATAAAGTTGTGAATCAACCCTCACAATTCCGGTGCCTTCTCTCTTGGAGAAAGTAGAATTGATGACGTATATACGTAAGTATTACTTAACACAAGAGAGAGCTTTGTCACCTTCCACCGATTTAGTTGTTTCTATAGGCCTAGCAATATTTCGTCCCATATTTGTGCATTGGCGATGTTAATACCCACTGGAATTCCTAACAAGATGGAATGTTCACCCTCATAAATTATTTTCCATGGTAGACTTTCCAAGCATATGGGATGCGGGTTCTCCAACGACCATTGCACTGAGCATTTTTCCAATTTATGAGGCATCCTGAAGCTATTGAGAATGATGCTAATATTTTTCCTGCACATGATGGGTTATTTTCCTCTGTCTCTATAAATAGAAATGAGGTGTCTGTATATTGATTACAAATTTGTTGAGAGCCATCCATCATTTCTAATTCCTAAACTAGACCATCTGCAGAGGCTTTTAGGAATATTTGTGAAAGTGCTTCTGCTGCTATATTGAAAAGAAATGGAGCCAAGGGACAACCTTGCCTGATACCTCTTTTTTATTTAAAAAATGGAAGAGGGTTCACCTTGGAATAAGACTAAGGCCCGAGCCGATCTCAAAAAATTCATGACTCCTTCTGTAAAAATATTCCCACAACTTAGCTTCAACGTCATTTTATGCAGAAATCTCCATCTAATACTGCCATATTCTTTGGTGAAGTCTAGCTTTAGTTAGGCCGCTTTTTGTCCTGTTTTTCTAGTCCAATGCAAGCCTTCAAATGTTTCTCCCATGTTGCTTAGGATACTCCTGCCGGGTAGAAAGCCAGATTGGGCTTGTGAGATGCCTTCAGCTAAAAGTGGCTTAATCTTCTCTGGCATGGCCTTAGCTATGATTTTATAGAAAGCGGCCAATAGGATGATGGGCCTCCAGTCATTGATTGTGCTTGGCTCCTTACACTTGGGTACCAAGGTAATACACCCAGTGTTCAATCTTGGGCTTAAATGTTTCGCTTGCATGAAGTCTGTATATGTGGAAAAGACATCTCTTTGATCCATTTCCAATTGCATTGGTAGAATTCTATGGGAATTCCATCCATTCCTGGACATTTTGGCTTGTTGAAGATCCGCAATAGAGAGGGGAAGACTTAGAAATTCTTTCTGGCTAGAGCTTATTACGGGCGAGACTTTTGAAATCACGAGCTCTTCATAAGTATCTTGGAAAGGTAAGTTGTGTTCCCCAAAGAAGGCTTGAAAGTATTTATATAAGTACCTTTTGAGATCTCTTAGACCCTTGAGAATGGAGCCATTGTCTAACGCAATGGATGAAAGTGTAGACGCCCCGATTTTTTTTTCTTTAGCTGTCTTGAAGAAGTACTTGGCACATTTATCTGCTTCCTTTAGCCAGGTCAATCCGGCTTTGCACCTGTTTTCAACTATCTTTACTTCTTCTAGTATTTTATCTGGTCTAGGATCCCCTTCTTCTCTTTCCCGTCATTGGGGCCCAATGTTCTGAGTGAGTGGATCTGGCAATAAAAGTTGTCTAGCTCTCCCCTCTCCCTTCGTACTTTATCTCTACCCCAGCTTTTAGCAAGGTCTTTTATATTTGCCAGAGCTGTTATCAAGGTATCCATCCCTGAACCCAATCTAAAAGTCGACTTCCATATATTTTTGCAAGCCTCCACAAATTCTGGTTCTTTCAGATATCTTGTATTGAGTTTGAAAACTGTTTTAAAAGTTCTATTATGACAGGTTTGAGTAGATATCACCTGTGGATTATGATCTGAGATAGCATTCTTTAGTTGGTTGGATCTATGGAGGTTGGAAAGGATGGACAATGCCTTGTCGTTGACGCATCTGTCATGCCTTGCATATGTCCTTCCCTGTCCCACCCAACCATTACACCATGTATAGCCCTTATCTCCATCTAATTCAATGAAGCCATTATCTTCTAAAACACCACTGAATTTTCTCAAAGCCATGCACAACTTCAGATAATACCCCTTGTCTATCCCTGGTTGCCCTTATCATGTTGAAATCTCCTACCATGAGCCAAGCGACCTGATTGCCATAGGTTTTCAATTTGTATCTAAGGGTGGCCCACATAGCTTCTCTGCCTTTTGGGTTGTTATGGGCATAAATATTCACTAAACCCCATATTCTACCTTCATGTTGCCATAAAATTATAGCCCACCTACCAAATCTATCTACCTGTGAATCACATACTTTTACGTCCTTTTTCCACGCGATCAGAGTGCCTGCACTAGAGGTATTCTTCACTGCAGCTATACCCACGTATTCTTTGCCTATTGTTTTGAACAATTCGTGAATCTCCCTCTATTTGCACTTATGCTCTTCCAAGCATATTACATCTGGGTTTATCTCCTTGATTGCATTTGATAACCTACTTTTCTTGTATTCCGAGGATTTTACTCCCCTGATATTCCAACTAAGGATCTTATAATTCATAGAGAAACATTTGAAGACCCTTTCTTCCTTTTCATGTTACCCGTCCCATTTGTATCTATTACATTAAAGTCGTATCATTGTTCTTCACTTGCCCCTCGCAAGAGGCGATTGATTTTTGAGGAGTATTTGGATGTGCACTCTTATGCTTAGGCAGGTTGCTTCACTCGGTGGGTCTCTGCTTATCCGCTGAGATTTTATTCCTTTCTCTGCATTTATACTTGTATTTGACTCTTTGATTGAATAAAGTCTGACGTCCTTCAAAAAATTAAAGTATGCAATTATACCCAAAAAGGATGCAAACTTGCAACCATACACTTAGTATCTAAAGTGAGCAACTTGGCTAGCTCTAAGAACTTCTGATGATGATGCGACACAATGGAAAGTAAACATGTAGACGAATTGACTATATAACCTTCATGGGAAAAATTGAGCTGACAGTCTTGTTTACGTACCGTATTTTACGTTTACGTACGTCCCGTACCTTCCTCACAGTACTATACGTACTATACCTATAAGTTGACAAGTCAAATTGAGCTCTTGTTTTATTAATACCGTACTTAACGTATTAATACGTAAAGTACGTATGATACGTACTTAAAAAAAAAGTCCAAATGACATTAGATCAATAAAATTGGTAAAATCATACATTAGGAAAAATACATTGTTATATGTTATAGAATAGGGAAATTATGGAATTGTGGTTCCCTGTGAAAAAAAAAAAAAAAAAAAAAAAAAAAAAACCAAAACTTCCCCCCTCTGACCAAAAAAAAACCAAAACCTCCCTCCTCAGTGGCGGGTTTACCAAATGAAGATGAGCCTGACATGATTGAAGAAGAAGAAGTTGGGAGTGAGGATGAGCTTACGAAAGAAGAGCATGCATGGAAATCATCATCAGAAACAGAGTCTGATGATGAAGAGGACGAAGAAGAAGGGTGATTATTCGTGGATTTCATTTTTAAAATACTGTTGATGTTGTAAAACTCTATATGTTTTTTATTTTGTGGTTGAATTAAAACTAGAATTATGAGAAGATATAACTCTTAAATAAACATATTGACTTTGAGAAATACTTAATTTTCTAGAGCAATATATTTTGGTTCAATTATTTAAAACTTGAAGTTCTTCATATTAGTTGTTATTGCAACTATTTCAACTACAATACAAGAAATTATAGTTTTAAAAAACTACACGAAGTACTTAACGTACTTTATGTAAAGTACGGTATTTTACGTATTTAATAAGTATTTTATAATTCTATAAAGCGTATTTAAAGTACTTTTAAAATGAGAGGTATGCATACAGTACGTAACCCGTACCGTACTAAACGTACCTGACAACACTGGCTGACACTCATGCGAAGCAATGACAAAATCTGTGGATTCAAAAGTCCACAAAATAAAAGCACGCATCTCATGAAACTGCCCAGCGGCAATAGCAAAAAGAAAATTGTCTACATAAGGGATGCATCGAATACAGTTTGCTCTAAAATGCTTCAGAATCTGGCGGATCACTCAGTAAAAATATAGCAAGCAGTGGAAAGGTAAAAAAAAGGAGTTGCGAAGATATGAATTTGCCTTGAAATTGAAAACCCAAATAAGGCCAGACTGAATGATGCATAGCAATGTGGTGATAATCACAATGAAGATCAAGAGTAATCAAGACATTGTCCTTCCTTACCATTATAGACAACTCATTGATGCCCTCATACTTAAAAGGTCACTGCTTCAAAAAGTAATTGATAAAACGAAGGTCTAGTATTCAAGTTAGTTTATTTGCAGCTTTTGATACCACTCCTAACGGAGAGCAAGAAAGGAATACCAGAGGTCGCAATAGCAGCACCAACTAAAATCAACCGGATGCCTACACAAATGCAACATGTTTGTCTACGAGCTTGTGATTTGGTCTAGACCAAGGTTGTGCAGGTAGGGCATCTAACCAGGGAAGTTTATAACCATTGTAGATTCAATCTAACACCATGGCACTATTACAAAAAGTTTGCCAGAAAGAAAAATGCAATCTCAAATGACTACTAAGGGAATGGATAAGGGTAGGAGAGATAAGTTTTCCATCGAAATATCAACAATGCCACATGGAAACAACATCTTGAAATCATGAGTAAATAGGCTACCATAGGAAAAATACACCTTGAACAGAAAACAAAATAAGATCTTAAATAATGGTACCAAATGCCATCATGATAAGAAATGCAAATAAATACATTGATTTGATTCAACAAATGTAACTAACACATGAAGATAACGTAGGCAAATGTAGGCAAATTTTTTTATGAATGACACTAAAAAGGACCTTTTAAGGTATAAGAGGAAAGGAAGACAATCCATTTCTGCATATATCGAATGATTTATCGAATCTTGCTTAAGAAAAGTCCCTGACATTTTGAGTCATGAAATACACTTTGAACCAATTGTTCATTCAGAATAAATCTTCGCTATAAGTAATCTATCATCCAATTGTAAAATACATTGAACACCCCAATGATTGCTGAGTTTTCGTTCCAAATAAACGCTGCAAGCCAAGATTATACTGATTCAACTTCAAACTCCTCGCAATTTTGAACAAAAAAGAGATTATCCAGAAAGAATCTGCTTACAATGAGATCTTTCCAAAGTTCAGAGAATTATCCTTCGACAAACCACAAGTTAATCGAACCTTTTGTTTCACAAAAAATTCCCATCCGTGGATAGATCATGGGATTTGCAATGCAATGGAATGGACCTTCTACATGACCTGCATGCAGAATTGTATAAAATTTGCTCAGAACAAGTAACTTTTTGAGTTCAAGCCTCAAGTTTTTGGCAAGAAAAGGGCGCTATATGACATAACTCTTTAAATGGGCGCTATCTGAAATAACTCTTTGAAGACTTTTTTGATATAGGAATATTGTCTTTGGATTGGAGTTTGCAAAGAAATATGGGAAATGTGTTACTTTGGTGATATATGTCTATGTTTGTATATGGCTATTAATGCATGGGCTTATGGCTCTAAAACACAGGGCCCAATATTGCTAGACACACATGCTATTTATTTGCATGGGTTGAAGCAATGCTGAAGAATAAGTACACTCTCAAATATATTGATCAAGCCATGAGTAAGTACATGATGTCTATTTGTATGGTCTAGTGGTAGGACCTTAAACCGCCACACCCATGGTCACGGGTTTGGGTATGGCCAAACATTGATTTAGTAATGGGGACCTGAAATCCATTGCCTCAAGGCCACGAGTTCAAGTATGACCAACCAGTCCTATGGTAGAGACATTATTTGTCATATATACTAAATAATCACATGAAAAAGTGGTTTCTAGCATAAGGTATAGCAGATAGGTAGTGGATTGGCTTCCATGTGATATTTGATTGTATGGGTTGAAGCATTGGCGGTTACGAATAAGTATACTCTCAAATATATTATCAAACGATGAGTAGGTATGTTGTTGAATCTATTGAATATACATTGCATGATATCATGGATAGCAATGTTTCAAAGTTACTCAGTCGTGTGGGATTATGATTCTAGATGGTTGAATGGTTAAACACAAGCTCTACAAGATGATTGTTTTAGATGGTTAAATGGTTAGATGTCAATAAGATATAGCAATATTGATGCAAATAGCATCTAGACAGTTGAATGTCGCATCTATAAATAATTTGTTAACCTTGAGCAACCTCAACCGTAGATTATTACATAAAGTTTGCTTAGAGTAAATTCTGGCTTATAAGCCAGTCGCATGTTGCCATGTTTTGTTCGCTTACATTCTAAAATTTGTATTTTCCATTCTGTGGATTCGTTGCATTTACTCGCATTCTAGGATTCTTGCATTCTAGAATTTTTACTTGCATTTTTACTAGTATTCTACTTTCCTGATTGAGTCTTATATTACTTTTGCAGTTTACTGGCCGAGGAGTTGAACCTCGCTGAGACCAAGGCTCCAGCAACATATTTATTTCAAAAAAAAAACATTCGAACAGAGTAGTCCCTCTATGCCTTACCAAAACTGCAGAAAACATCTGCCAAACAAGGACTGCAAGAAAAAACATCTGTTACACAAAATCTACAAGATGTGCACAAAAAAGTCTGCCGCACAAGATCTGCCAGAAATAAAGCTCTATCAAACAAGATCAGCAAGAGCTTCACCTATTTCAAAGAACAAAAACAAGAAATCAGGAAAACAACATAAAGAAAAGTAGATCCAGCAAAAAAAAAAAAATTAACACATAAGGCAAAGCTCAACCTTCAGTTTAAGAGAAGCGCCTGTTGTCGATAAGGATCGACAAGCATACCCAGTTTTGATGAAAACAAAACATAAACAAGAAGCTTACACCAAGAAGAGTAAAACCGAGAATCTCCATGAAATATACTTAAAAGTTTAGTATAATAAAAAAACGATTTCTGAATACTCGCCATGGGGGTTCTTCTAAGCTTTTAGGATGTTGTTTGATATGTGAAGTGTACATAAAAGTTCAGTAATATAATAACATTTGATCTTAAATAATTGTCATGGCAATTCTTCTAAGCTTATGCTATTAGTATCGAGTTATAAATGTTTTTGCCCATACCTTCCTCATTGTGCGCATATTTAGGTGCCTTCTTCGTAAAAAAGATGCATTAACGATCTTCTCCACCTTTCATCATGTATTGTATGGTAGCTTGGTCCTTCAATATAATCTCAAATAGGACGTATATTAGAGACAACGATGTTGATTGTAAGCAAAGCATATTAATTTATGAATATTGAGCGACTTGAAGACTTTCTTGCTTCAAACTAACCATGATTAATTACAAACTATTCTTCTAAACGCACTGCAAGCTATTTGGAGCAAAATGAAAATGTACGTTTTTTCAAATCAATGAATTCGTGCTTCAAACGGATAAGAGCATACCCCCGGGGGGTGCACACAGAAAAAACCGTACAAAACATGTGCGTGTACGGTAGGGGGTTTTTTTTGGGCCAAAACCGTACCGTACCGTACCGTATAAGTATGGGAGAGGATTTTTTTTGCTTTAATTCCGTATATATTTGTAAGGAAATATGGTAGGGGTATATGAAATATAAGGGATATTTTTGTAGGAAAATCCCGTATAAGGGATAATTTCTCTTGACCCTATGCACGCACATGCCATATAGACTTCACATTGTGTGCACCCCCCGGGAGCATACCAGATTAGCAAGATCAAGAAGCATGTGATACTCACCACAATCCGACCAGACTATGATGTCTGCTACCACAAAAAAATGCCCAAAAACTTTGCTCCCCATATTTCCAGAATACAAAAAATAAAATAAAATAAACAACAACAACAACAACAACAACAACAACAACAACAACAACAACAACAACAACAACAACAACAACAACAACAACAACAACAACAACAACAACAACAACAACAACAACAAGAGAAAAGAAGAAACGTATAGACAATTCTCAATGGCAAAAAAAAAAGGGTTCAAAATAAATACACCTTCCTACCTTAGGGAATCTGAGGCCATCATTTTTGTTTTCCCTTTGTTGATCAAAAATTCGTTAATGATGGCCCCATCTGCTTCATTGATCATATTTCTTAAGGCGTTTGGCTTGCCAAATGTGTTCCCATGCTACTTCCAGCCATTTCAGGACCTATACTTTTCAATAAAAGCCTTGCATGTTTCTTACAAAAAGATTTTAGCATTTTTGAGTCGTCGAATACAAGCGGTTCCATAGATATTTTTTATGTGCTTTGAGGACCTAGCCTCAAATGCTAGGACTAATGGAGGAAGCAATCTAAGTAATTTATTAGATAGGATCTCTCTACCATCATGATGATGCGGATATAGGATTTCCCAAAGTACACACATCTATGATATATAGGGATCCCTAATACTAGCTCTAATGCTTTCTACTTGTCCCATTGTGGGGACTCTCTGTACTTTATATTATTATTTATTAAAAACAATACACACTCTTACCCTAAAAAAAATGCACCAACTCTTAAAAAAATGCTTCGTTACAGTAAATGGCTAGTTTGCTTACAATTTTTGATGAACCAACTTCCTAAATGGCCACTTTGTTTTCCATATCACAACTCCAAAAAAACTATGTAGACCATTTCATGTATGTATTGTTATCTCAAAATATTCCACAAATCCATAGAACGCCTTTATTACCATCATCAAATCTTTTCCACATCTTTTATATTATAAATTTTTAGCGTATGTCATGAATCAAACCCTAATTTGTGTGGTCGAGATCATCTGATTGCATCCGAAGGCCGAGATTTATTGCACGACTTCTTAACACCATGATTGGCCATGCTCTGATCTCTTAAGAGGAAAGAGAAAAGGAAAAGGGAGGAGAAAAGGGCAAGGTGAAAGGCAAAAAGGCATGGGTAAAACGGAAAGAAGGAAAAGGGAAAAGAAAAGTAAGGGAGAAAATGAAGGAAAAAAGGACACCACGAAAAGGAGAAGAGGGAAAGGGTGAGGATAGGCATAAAAGGGAAGGGAAAAAAGGGAAGAGAAAAAGGGTAGAGAGAAGGGAAAGGGAAAAGAAAGGGGGAGGAGGAGGGAGCGGAAAGGGGCACTAGAGGAAAACAGTGAGGAAAAGAGAAAAAAGGAAGGGAAAAAGAACAAAAGGGAAAAGAAAAAAGGGAGGGGAGAAGGGAGGGAAAAAAGGGAAAGGAAAAAAAATGGGAGGGGGAAGCGGGGAAGGGAAAGAAAAAGGGCATAGAGAAAACTTGAAGAGGAAAGGAGGAAACGAGAAGGCAAAAAAAAAAAAGGAAGTGGAAACGTGCGAGGAAAGGGGAAAGGGGAAGGTATGGAAAAGGAAAGGGAAAAGAATAAAGGAGGAGGAAATGGAAGGAAAAAAAGGATATCGAAAAAGAAAAGAGAAAATGAAAGAGGAAAAGGGAGGGGGAGAGGGAGAGGGGGGCATGAGAGGAAAAATGGTACGGGAAAAAGTGGAAGAGAGAAAGGGGTGGGAAAGGAGGCAAGGAAAGGGAAAAAGGCCATCGGAAAGGGAAAGGGAAAGGGAAAGGGAAAAGTGAAGGAAGCAAATGGGAGGGGAGGGGAGGAGAGGGAGGAGAGGGGAGGGAGGGAGGGGGAGAAAAGGAAAAGGGGTAGGTAAACGGGGAGGAGAAAAAATGGGATGACGGAAAAATAAGGATAAAATAGGAAGGAAAGGGGGAGGGGTTGAAAAAAGGAAGATCGAATAAAAAAAGAAAAGAGAAAAAGAAAAAAAGGGAAAAGCAGAGAATAGGAAAATGGAAAAAGAAGAAAAAAAAAGAAAAAAAAGGGGGGGGGGGAGTGGAGAAAGGGTTAAAAAGGAAAAGGGAAAAAGGAAAGAGCAAACAGAAATGGGAGAGAAAGGAATGCGAATTTAGAAAAATAAAAACAGTAAAGGGGAAAACAAAAAAGGGAAAAACGAGATGGTAGAACTGGAATAGCGGAAAAAGAGAAAAGTAAATGGAAAAGGAGAAAATGGAAAATAAAAGAAAAGCATAAAAATGCAAAAGGAAAAGGAAAAAAGGTAGGGGAAGTGGAAATGTCTTGGTCAAATGCTCTTAATTGTGTGATTTTAAGAACGTGAATTCAATGTGCTCCGGTGTATCATTTACAGTTCCTAGCTATGCCCAGCAACGCTGAACTCCATTTCTAGTATATCCATAATTTTTCATAACTCATGCATAAGTCCATATGTACAATTTTTCAAATAAAATATCCAACTAGCTCAAGTCTTTACTTTGCTAGCGACTTTTTGATAAAATATTCGAATATTCCTCCTCCTCCTCCTCCTCCTCCTATTGTGGGCGACTAGTGTCCAGCCGTGCCTATGTTTGTTCTGTGCAGGAGATGGCTAAATTTTCAGCAGTGTGTAATCCGTTGCAGAGCCTTGCTTTATCCAGAGCTAGAGCCACTACTATTGAACTAGGTGCAACCCTTGTTCTTGAGTCCCGACGCATCTGTTAGTTTCAATAACTACTTTCAAATCCTTTGCAAAGATGTCACTATATAAACACTAATGCATACAGTCTTCTTCAACCTTGAAAATAAATTATTCAAAGTACTTATAATCATGAACATGCCATAAGGTCATAACAGCTTATTATAACTTCAAAAAATACTTCAACCATCTAGATCAAGAATCTCCCTTTGCAATGGAGCCACAATATGGTCAACTAATCCATTGCCTCCTTGATCCTTAATGAAGCCAACTTCCCCTTAATGATATATGTCAATTTAAACCATTGAAGTTAATCATAATGAACTGTAGCATTTTACTGTAGCTAAGAGATTGATAGACTTAATGTCGAACCATCGACAATTCTTAACAGACCTCTGGAGCCGGATTCATACTCCCTGCAATCCGAATACATCTTCAAACATCTTCTGCCGCTTATAGGTGCTTGATCTGGTGGTTTCGACAGACAGATCAACTTTCTTTTCTCAGCAATCGGAATGCAACGATACCCCACAGGCATATGCATTAGTATTAGATATTCGGACTCACTCATTCGAATATTCAATACCATTAACCTTTAACAATATTTAACCATTGTTTAAAACACTAACAATGGTCTAGCCTTCCACCATTAGCAAATTGATTACAACAACCTAGATCAATATGACATGACTAGGTTTTTCCCAACAGCATCACATTTAAGCAAATCCGCCTGCTCTGTCACAATACATTGGGGCCTTCTTGGGTGCTCTATTACCATGCTTCTTCTTTCTAAAAAGATACCATGTCTATTGTGCAATTCGCAGCACATATCAGATTAGATCGCATTAATATGGAGAAAAAATTCTCTCTTTTCCGCCATTTAAAAGTTTCATCCTTGCACCATTTCATAATTGAAGCAAAAAAGATGGGTCCATGAGCCACATGAAACATGATAAGTCAACATTGTCAAATGAAGGCATTTTAGAAGATGAACACCATAGTTTTCAAATTTCTCTAGCATTGCAACTATCCAATCAGTTTTGATTAGATCCAATCACGTTTGATTAGACCTAATCGGCCATTATATGTGCTTTTTATAAATGTTTGCAATGCTAGTACTAGCATAGCATCTTATAGCATAGAATAGATTTTGTAACATCTGCGAAGACCAAAAGGTCATGGGATACATACAATGGGCTAGTACAACCATCACTATTAGAATTATAAAATCCTTATTGACCAAAGAGTTTCTCAGAAATAAATAAATAAATAGAGCGTAGTGACTACTGCGGGCTCAACAATTGAAGATGCGCATCTAGAACATCAAGTATCTATAATTTCAAGTTATGCACAGATGGTGCTCTGACAAGTTATGGGAGCATGAAATGGACAGGTTTTTTCCCTTAAAAACACTTAAGGGCATGGGTTTTTTCATCCTGAAATTAATACGTCTGTTGTACTCCTTGATTGGGTCCCATGGACCAATTGGTCTCTGTGGACAATAAAAAATAATTCAATACAGGCAAATGGATTGGGGAGACGTGCCAGGATCGTCTTTGTCAATCATTGAGAATGAGAGTCACACCCTTCAGAACTATCCAGCATATAATCACATCCGGGGACGTTACACCGGGTTGGTCTAGCCCAACCAACTGCTGCATGTGATGTTAAGAATGACTCATGTATCATGATGTATTTTGGTACAGTTTGTCAGCATGCTTATTATTGCCAAGGTTTTTTCCCTTAAAAAAACTTCAGGGCATGGGTTTTTTCATCCTGAAAGTAATACGCCTGTTGTGCTCTTGATTGGGTCCCATGGACCAATTGGTCTATGTGGACGATAAAAAATAATTCAATTCAATTCAACTTTTAGAGTTTTTATCGCGATGATTGAGATCTCATCTCACAAGGTATAAGATTGGCCTAAAAAGGGTAGCTTCGCACATTATAATTACGACTTCAAGAATTTCCAACTAGTAAACGGCTTCCTTTCCCTTATATAGAAGATGAGATCAAGGGCATACATATGTAGTATTAACTCATCGATGTCATGTTCTTGGCAAGATAGATAGGTAGGTAGGTAGGTAGGTAGGTAGGGTAGGTAGGTAGGTAGGTAGGTACAACAAAATGAGATTTGAAGAGCTAGAATCACCAAGGGCGGCCTTAGTGCTTTATCACTAAATTTACCTTATCACTGCATCCAGGGCCTTAGAGCACATGTACATCTCTATAACAATATAAAAATACATTAGATACGCTCCTCAGGAATCGAACCTGAGCATGCCCATTGAGCGTGGAAAAAATATATTTAGCCTGGTTAAGCTGCAAACCAGGTAGTTATTATATTTTAGCCTTGATTCTACTAAAAGCTAGTTGAATTGTACTGCCTCTAGGTAAAAGCATATGAACAATGATTGAACCATTTTAAATCCATGACCCTATTTCTTAGTTAAAATCAAGATTCCTACTAAGAAAGCCTGAATTGGAAAGGCAAACAAATAAAAAGCACCTTCAAAAAATGCGAGAGAAGAAGCAAGACTCACCGAATGCTTCTAACTTTGACATGAATTCAACTTGTTTTGGAAACTGCTTCTGGATTTAGAAGTCGTATTTGGCACCTGTTTACCGGGCGGGCGGGGGACTACTACGGCTACTACCGCTACTACTACTAATAATAATAATAATAAAAATAGCAAGCAAAAAGGTCCAGCAAGAATAGGTCCAGAGGATTTAAAAGAAAAGAGTCGTTGGCCAAAAATGTGCCCTACCATCCTTAACAACAAACGTCTAGATAGCAAGCAGTAACAAATTCGAATTCACCACAATACCTATCTTAAAAACCCATCGCCATGGCTATGGCCACTGGCATCTCCGGCATGCTGACTTGCAAGAAGACGGAGCCTTTGCTCCTACACCGGATTTAGCAATTATGAGTGGCAACATGCTAACAGATAAACTTCCATTCCAAATTCGTTGCTCAGACAACCGCAAGACCAGAAACGCATAGTATAGAATAGCAAAACAAACTCCATATATTCAAAAACCTAATTCCAAAATACAGACTGGATGTGACCTCTTTAATCCTAGTCCACAAATATCCCAATGTCCAAAAGCAAAAAGATCCCCAAAATAGCATGTTTAAACTTCAAGTACATGTCCAGTTTTAGGAAATCTGCCAGAAAGCTATTTTGGAACAACTTTAGGAGGAGCATTTTCTACATTTTGCCTTAGACAGACTTCTTTTTTTCTTTTTTTCTTCAGTGGGTAGTTTTCATTCTAGAATGGGACTCGCAGAAACCAACAAGCCGCCCGATAGATAGGCTTCTCATTCATCTCAGCAGATTTTCTACAATGGTGGACAGTGGGTAGCCGCCACATGCGAACTACCCACGAAAAATAAAGGGAAATCCAATTATATCATTTGGACCCCAAAAAAATACAATGCTAATAGATAAGTGGCTGATGTACCTGCCGAAAGCTTATCACCGGGATTAAAAAACCCCGCCCTTTCGGGTTTTCGAGGAAAAACCCTAGTGATAAGCCTTCGGCAAGGGGCTTAGACAAACGTAAGGCATAGAATCGCTCCCAAAAAACCCCCGCAAGGAGAAGTCGAAACAGATGCCACTCGCCCCCCTCGCAGACCGCACATCACCAACACAACAAACGGAGACAACACAAACATACCGGAGAATAGCATCACCCAAATGGGTGGAAAAAGCATCACCCAAATGGGTGGAAAAACATGATAAACAGAAACTTGTACAAAATACAATAAACAAAGAAGGGGGAGGGTGGGTTCAAAGAGAATAAGGTACTGCTGAGAGAAGAGGAAGCACCGATGAGACGTGGATGCAGAAACGCGCCTGAAATAGCGAACTCCCAACCAAAACGGGCATGCGCCGCCCGCATGCATGCACGACATGCATGCTCGTCCCATTCTAGAATGGCGATCCGATGTCTCGGATCGATGCGATTACCTTCATCAGAAAACATCCACCACCTGAAAACTTGCTTCAGAACAAAACCCAGATGCAAGATTACCTTGCTTGCTCTGTAGTTAGCCCCACAAACTCCTATCGGTGATATATAGAAATGCTCAAGAAATCGCTTGCCAACGTTTTTCCTTATAGAAAATTACAAAAAAGATTGGGAGTAATGTCATTGCACATAACAATTGCGTCAAAATTTCCTCAATTGTTAATAGATCTAACAATCCACCGCATCCCTTTCTCCAGCATATCATTGATCATCGAAAAAGTCTGCCGAACTGTTACAACAACTTGCTTGCCCAACATACTCTACTTTAAATCCAAACCGTATGATATCTTCCGCCCAGCTCCAATAAAATCCACACCGTTTATCGATCCTCAGGTGTTCCTCAAATCCCAAAACTCACCACAGATAACGAATATCCTATGTGGCTCTGATGTGGAACTGCTAGGAACTGTAGCCATAACTGCTTCTTTGCTTCTGCAATTTGTGACATGATATTGATCCACTGAAAAAAAGGCCCTTGCATTGTGGAATCCAGATCTGTACTCATCAGCTCATTGATATAAGCATAGGCACATCTACTTGTTAAAAGGCAAGCATTGAGTATAAATATTTTTCCCACAATACCTTTAACATCTGGAAAACTGTCCCTTCACAAGAATTTCATTTCAAAGATAGATAGAAACATCCCACTTCCTGACTCTGCATAAGAAATCGAACTAATGCCAGTTTCAAATATAGAAGGAGCATAAAAGAGAGTGAAGATTAAACATCGAACAGAGGTCACTTAACAATAGCATCATACAATATACTTCCGATTAAACTAAATACCACCTTTGGCACTCGCCAGTTCCATACCAGGGTAGTTAAAGCAAACGCCAGTACTACCTTCTCCTTCCAGAATCCAATCCATAAATTAACAGCACAACAGCTCCAGTAAAGGATCCTATGGCTATAAGAAAACTGCTTCGACTCCTCCAAAGACCTTCGAGTATCCACGATACTTGGATTTCGATATGTTCAGATTGGCATGAAATAACTGATTATCTCTGGCAACATTACAAAGTTTCAGACTCAAAGAAAGAATACCTTCGTGCGTCGCCCTGTTTCCACAGCAGGAAAGCCCACTAAATGGGCTTTCCTATATACATAAACACCCTCTCATATAACAACGCATGCTCAATCGCCATAAATTGTGCATCACAGTAAATTGTGGGCATCTCACAACACCTGCTGTTATAGTTTGTCCTAAAATTCGTGCAATTTGATAGCTTACCTTTCTAACCATCTAACGATTTCATGCATGACCCTCTTCTATATTTTGAAAGGGGAATATGAATGTTTCAATATGCAAAATGACACCATTCTTTCCTATATATAAGCATAACTAAAACAAGCCATATGATGCAGAAATGTCTTGTCACACTAGAAATTTCCTAACACGTTTCTTTGAGCTACATTGCTTCCCAGGACTTTTGTAAGTACATTTAACCATCAGCAAATAGGCCTAAGTTTTGATTGATGCAATTTCTCATACCTATCAGCCTACGAAGTTCATAATAACTAAATGAAGAACTAGATTACAGAGAAGAAAATCTGCAAAAGCACGTTCTGGGGCAGGTCCTCGAAACATTAAACATATAAATTAGTATAGAAAATATTTGCACTTTTCAATATCTTGCATAAACCAGACAGCCACCTTAAATTTTCTATTGTCCTTGTTTACTTGCATGCGAAGGCACACTGATAGAGAGAAACAGAAACTTAGTTAGTCCTGCTAATCAGACTTCATATTCTACAGGAACTACAGTCCAATGTCCTATGCATGAGCAATGTGTTACTTGCAAGGACTGCAGTGCCTATGCACGACAACACTCCGGACAAAAATGGCCAGAATTTTCAGAATAAATGCTTGCTAGTTAAACTTGTATAAGCAAACAGCACCATGAGCTAAGAATTATCTAGAGTTTGTAATCATATTATGTTTGCACTGATTCTCAACTGGGCCTTAGCGAATGCGTTTGATATCGTTCTAATTGCAGACAAGGGAGCATTGTATGACTTGTAAGTGCTAATGTACCATTAGCAATACAGAACCAACAGCCCCTCAGCAAACCTAGAATGAAGAAAAGTATGTTATGCTGCTTAGCGAAATCTAATCAAGTGTTTGTTTTGTGGAGGAAGCAGAATCTAACAGAACTGCCATCATTCTACTTTTCCTCGTCACAGTTAGTTACATTACAAGAGTAAGTAGGGAAACAAGTTTCCCCCTTTATCAGGAAGTATAAAGGGCGCACAAATTTTCAAATAGAAGAGGAGCGAAGGGTATAAAACAATGTGGTATTACGTACATGTACCACTGCAGTGAGAATCGCACACAATGTATGCATCAACGATCTGCCACCGAAAGTGAATTAACAATATAGATCGGGAAAGATCAAGCCTGATATACAATGAATCGAGCCCAATTAATGGTCCATCTGAAGTTGGAACCCGACGGAAAACTAGAGACGCCAAAACTGAAGCCTTGGCCGATCCAAAACGGCGATCGCATCTCCATCCTCCGCCAGGCTCGTATGGAATCCACGCCGTCTAATCGTAATCAGGGGTCCTCAAATCCCATAAGTCCACAGCCGTGGACAAGGAATATGCTACAAGATTCTTAAATCGTGGCCCTCTATGTGTCTTGCCCCATACTCCCCAAGGGTTGCCCTACGGGCAACCCAAAAAGGGCAACCCTTTAAAGTGCAGAGAATCTAGGTTTGACGAGTGCACATACATTAAACAATGCCAAACTCCTCAACCATGTCCATATCTGCTGAATTTTTCCCATCCGGAATTACCAGCTTGAATTTCTGCAGCAATTTGACAAGGATTAGGGTGGAGCTAAGAACGGCTATCCTAGCACCTGGGCAGATTCGTCTACCTGCTCTGGATGGCAGCAAACGAAAATCATATCCTCTCATATCCACGTCTTCCTTCTAGAACCGCTCCGACATGAGTTTTTCAGGGTTTTCCCAGTTCGCAAGATCTCTGTTGATGGCATATACACATTCACATGAACTGTCGTATTAGCTGGTCCGTCGATGTTGCAATCTTGGGTCCTGTAATGTGGCAACATCATGGCCGTTGGTGGTTGCAAGCGAAGGGTTTCTTTAAATACCCAGTTGAGGCATGTTAGCTTCTCAAGGTCTTCTTCTTCCACATCCCTTTCCTGGGAGGGCTGAATTATCCCTCCCCCCCCCCCCCTTTTGTGGTATCCGGCCCCTGCCCCGACATAAGTATGCCTCCCCTTTTGATGAATCCGGCCTTCCGTGCTTCTGCATCGGCCAAAAAAAATTGATCGCTTCTGCATTTTGTTTTGTCGCTTTAAAATATTTAACCAAACTTAGTCATATACTTTTTTTACTATACAAAAATGGCACGGGCGGGGAGGGAGTTGTGCGGTCGGGGAGAGAGATCGGGGGGAGATCGATTCTGTCAATTTCTTGTTGAATGTTTGCTGGTATTTCTGGATGCATCATAAGCTCGGCTATGGTCCATTCTGTGCTCCCTGCAATCGGGTCTGTTCCTCTTTAAATCAGAGATACACGGTATCTTGTTTTGCTCA
Source organism: Isoetes taiwanensis (assembly GCA_021234155.1). Taxonomy (NCBI): domain Eukaryota; kingdom Viridiplantae; phylum Streptophyta; class Lycopodiopsida; order Isoetales; family Isoetaceae; genus Isoetes; species Isoetes taiwanensis. The sequence continues at coordinate 9,809,364 of JAJEKV010000039.1, forward strand.
TCTCTAGATTTCACAAGTACTGTAGATATCTTCATTCATCCAGACGTCCTTTCATTATCACCAGTTCCTTAATTGGTCCAACCATTTCCCAGTGCACCCACTTCATCCTCATGCCAAATATATATAAATGGTGATACTCATATATGCAGATGGATGCTTGTCGAGTTGCAGATATATGTATTCTACTCACTAATTTGGAATGAACACAAACCTAAGAAATGACCCAAGGTTGATTGATAAAGATGACCTTGATTTGTGACCAAGACAAGGGCTATTGCAAACTTGTACAACGATACAAACGTGTGCCTTGCTCATATGGTCTCATGTTTATGACGATAGCATCCCCTCAAGTCCATAAATTCAGATGTGTTCGAGCCTTGGAACTTTCATGGCATATTACAGATTGCAGAATGTGCATGACACTTACTGTTCTGGCATGGCACTTACTATTGCTAAGTTGACCTTGATTTGTGAGCAAACAAGGATTAAGGGTGCATCCCCATTACCGTAGAATCCAGTTCTGGGAGCTTTGCTATGTAAGCAAAGCAAAGGCATTTGTGTGAAGACCATTCCCATTGCAATTCAGTGCTCCTAAACCTGAAATCAGAGCAAGAAACAAATCATAACGGATCTCTTCACTAAATGACAAATCAAATCCAGCAAAAAGACAAACTCGACTCTGAATTCAGCAATTCGGAAGTCCTCTCGCACGTCCGAGTTTTTTGAAGTTGCCTTTGCCACGAAGGACGAAATAAGGTTGGAGAAGAGATAATGCGACCAAATTTTTTTTGTCGCTACTTGCCACGAAGCAGAGGCAAGGCGATGTAACAGACTAATGGGGATGCGCCTTAACTGCTGCAAATTTGTACAAAAAATCTTTGAAGTCTAACTGTCTGCCAAACTCTCAAACTTTCTTTATATAGTCCCCAATATCCATAGACTGAAGCACCTTCTATAACAAACCTTCACACAGCTTATTCAAAATTTCAAAGCTTCTCCTGATATCTATCCCACCAAAAGATGGGCTCAAGTAAATTAATTCCACCTTCAGCCTAACCTCTGTCTACCTATGGATAAACTTCTACTCGATAAAGTTGTGGGGTAGTGTGCACATCTAAAATGTCAATTCACAATGCAAGGATAATGATGTGGCATAGTGGGCACGTCCACAGCTCATAAAGAATGGAATAGATGTTGTTTGTGCTGACATCATGTTCTATGTAAAAAGGCAATATAAATATAAGTGTTAAGAGAGGGATAATGCCCTGATCCCTCGGATATTATGCAAAAAATAAAATTGAGGGCCATTTTGTATATGGCCGAGCCATTTTGGCCATACACAAAATGGCCCAAAATTTGTTTTGCATAATACTCGAGGGATCAGGGGCATTATCTGCCTTAACAACGTGATCCGAGCGTTTATCTCAGATCCGGCAAAGGATGCAAGCTCTGCAGCAACTGCGTCTCTTGTTTTCACCACAACAGTTTGGCGATGGCATAACATCCTAGGTTCTTATGCATTCAGATGCATAACGTTTGGGCCACAATGAGTTATAGCTAATAACAGACTTTGATCCAGCGGCTGAGATCTGATCTTAGCCTATAAACGCAAGGATCACGTTGTTAAGGATATATTGAGCACCTGAGATAGGTTGAACAGAGTGAATTATAAAATATGGCAAATGCAAACAGTGCACAAATTATGATAGCATTAATTTTGATATCTACAGCAGCATATGCCTCAGGAGGGTGGTATGAGCACAAGTGTATGAGCACAAATGTTCTCTTTAGAATGTAGTCTATGTTGGACCATACTTCTATCTTGGACCCACGTTTGAAGCATTGAGCCAAGTAGGAACATGAGAAATTTTGAAAACACATGACAGATTTTGAAATTCTGAACTAGTCATATTTTCGTTGTAGTTTTTAAAATATTAAAGTATTTGATACATTGAGTATTGGGATTGCTTACATTTCATTCCTTACATTTTTCATTTTTATTCATTCCTTATGGGTTTTTTTTGCATCTATGATTTCTGACCATTGATCTCTGGTTCTGTATCCTATGCCAAATCAAAGGCCACTAAATTTTTCGTCAACAATTCGCCTGCCACTTCCAATGGTCCAAACGGAGCACATGGTTAGAAGCAAAAAAAAAAAAAAAAAAAAAACTCGCGGCTCAACAATTTGTCGGGCGTGCTTCCAAGCCCGCCTTCCTCACGACATCCAAACAATGAGCCAAAGACGGATGGTAACGCCATACCGCCGAAATCAATCCCTCGCTTCTTACCATGCGATGCGACCGCCGCCTATGTGCACTGTGCATGAACCTACTCCGGCATTCTGATGCCCCCAAATGGCCTCTACACAAGGAAGCAGGCTATGATTTGGTCGCGATGATCTAGGCAGACCATGGATTTGTTTGATCCCCTTCATCAAAGAAGCTCAAAATCTCCCTCTTCCTGCCGATTTGATTCTTCTGAAAAAAACAATTCAGAAGATCCGCAAGGCGATGGCCTCCAAGCCTGCCATCCATGGCCCCGCCTACTCAAAAAAGAAAGCAGCATGCTTTCTTATCCTTCTATTCTCAAATCATGCATACAAACACCAAGAAACACATGCCTTAGCCGATTTTTGGAATGCTACCTTCATCTCGGCCAACAAGCAGCTCAAATCAGCTAGAAATATGCTTTGCATACGATTTTCCATACAATACCCAGGCAAAATCTAGGCCAAACCATGCGTGAGATACGGTCCAGAGATACCAAACGAAATAATTAGAAGTTTATGGGATTGCATGTAAGGAAGGAAGGAAGGAAGGAAGGAAGGAAGGAAGATATTTTTATTGTCCACGGAGACCAATCGGTCTATGGGACCCAATACAAAAGCGCAGCAAGCGGATTACTATCCGGATTAAAAAACCCCCGCCCCGAAGGGTTTTCGAGGGAAAAACCGTGGCAGCAATCAGCCTGCTGACAAACTGTTCCAAGATGCGAAATGCAAAAACGCACAAATATATACACTCATGTACCATACCCATAGTGCCTGATCAGCGAGTAGCCAGGCGGGGGCAAAGGTGGGCTCGCAGATACAGTACCTCCTGAATGTACGACCCTAGGGCACGTACTGACGGTGTGTTCATGCTGTTATCGTCGTCGTTTAATTCTAGGTATTGATCCTCGGCAACTTAACTTACAAGAACGATCAATCTGTTATGCAGAGATTCTAGGCTTGATGAGTGCAGAGATGGGAGTTCTCATACATTGCACAATGCCAAACTCCTCAACCATGTCCACATCTGCTGGCTTTTTCCCATCTGGAATTACCAGCTCAAATTTCTGAAGCAACTTCGCTAGGATTAGGGTGGAGCTAAGAACGGCCATCCTAGCGCCTGGGCAGATCCGTCGACCGGCTCCGAAGGGCAGAAGACGAAAATCAAACCCCCTCATATCGACGTCTTCCTTCTCGAACCTCTCCGGTATGAATTCTTCAGGGTTTTCCCAGTTTGCAGGATCTCTGTTGATGGCGTACACATTCACATGAACTGCCGTATTAGCGGGTATGTCAAATCCGGCAATATTGCAATCTTGGGTGCTGTAATGTGGCAGCATCATGGCCGTTGGTGGATGCAAGCGCAGGGTTTCTTTATATACCCAGTTGAGGTATGTTAGCTTCTCAAGGTCTTCTTCTTCCACGTCTCTTTCCTTTCCCACCACTCTGTCTATTTCTTTCTGAACCTTTGCTTGTATTTCTGGATGCATCATAAGCTCGGCTATGGTCCATTCTGTGCTCCCTGCAATCGTGTCTGTTCCTGCTGCCATCATATTCTGTACAATAAATTAACATGTATCAGGTTAGCCATAAAAGAAAACTTAAACCCTAATTTCAGTATTAAATCCAAGTATACTTACCCATATCATGTTTCCTACAGTCGGATCATCTATCTGATTCGTCTTATTCAGCTTTAGCAGGGTTTCTACAAAGGATTCCTCAAATACCCCTTCCTTCTCCTTCTGCCTGTAATCAGTCAGAAGTTTTTGGCTTATCCTATCCATGGTCCCTTTATACTGTCTAATGCTCTTTGCATAACCTTTCAAGTCCAACATACGAAGAAACGGAATAAAGTCACCCAGATTAAACAGGTTTCCAATTCTAAGTGTATCAGAAACAACTTGCTTGATTTCTTGAGCTTCAATCTTGTTGCCAGAGTAGTTGCTGCCCATAACCATTCTGGACATGTTGTTCACCACTACATTCCACAGGTATTTTCTCATAACAACTGGGGTAGAATTCTGAGCTGGAATTGTGAGGTCCTGAATGAGCTTGGCAATATTAACATCTCTAGATTGCTTGAATCTTTTGAGACTATTTGCAGAAAGGAGCTCTGTATTCACAAGCTTTCTGTTTTCCTGCCATTGGTGGCCCAAAGGGCTCCACACCATATCAACCCCTGAAGAAATCATAATTGCAGAGAATACAGTTGGAGGTCTAGAAGCTAAAACATTATCATGAGTTTTCAGAACCTCTTTGGCCAATTTGGAATTGGAAATGATCACATTTGGCAAGCTTCCAAGCCTGACAGTCATAATTGGCCCATATATTTTGGCTAAGGCATTCATGGATTTATAAACTGGAGGCTTGAGACTAAACAATGATCCAAATAGAGGGAGTCCATGAGGGCCAGGAGGCATTCTGTACTTCTTTCTTCTAACAAGAAAAACGAAGATGATTGATGCAGGGACGATCCATGACAGGACAAGCTTGAAGGCCGAACTAAAAGTAAATGGAGCCATGGCTGAGTGATCAGATGTGATGTGATGCTTGTTTGCTTGCTGGTTTGTTGAAACTTGTTTTCTGGAGAGATTTATTTATAAGAGAGCAAAATAACACGCTTTTGATTGGAAGGAGCATCTGAAAAATGAGAAGTTGAAAAAGTCCAGTTAATTATGTGATCTTCTGGAAAATATGAAAAAGTTTGAAAATGTCCAAGGTTATGTGATCCTGGAAATTGTAGCATGTGTTTCGTGGTGAGTGTGTTTTCTATCTTGTGGTGGGAAGTGGTTGACATTTAATTACAAGACAAGATTGACTTTTGAGGTTGATGAGGCGTGACATTGTTGGTTAAATGGGAGAGCAATTTCTATGTAGAAGGGCCATACGTATATTTATGAGGAGGTTAACCTTCCCCTCAAGTGAGTTATGGAAAATAACCCTCCAGGCCGTTAGGCGGAGAGGGTTTTTTTCGATAACTCACGTGAGGGGGAGGTTGACCTCCCTTAAATCATAGGTCTTGCAGTTTATGATGATCAATCGTCCGTAGCCGTTGGATCAAAGGTAGGTGAAGATTATCACGATAATCTTTAGAAGATTATCACGATAATCTTTAGAAGATTTGGGGTGTATTATCATTTGGGGTGTCTGACAATTTTTTGGGACCATCCGATGGTGGCATATGTCAGAGCATATGCCATGTCATGAAATTCCAGCCCTCAAATGGAAGTCAAGGTAGGGTCAAATCCCCTATATTTGACTTACCCCTATCAGTCAAGCAAACCATTGAATAAATACAATCTCCGAAATTTGAAAGTTTGGCCAAACAAACAATGAGCTTGGGGAGTCGAACCCCAGTATAAGTTCCGACGCTCATCCAAGCATGGGATGCCTAGTATGCTTAGGGGCCGAAGCCCACTAACAAAGCAAACAAGTCAGTACCAACATATCATTTCAATACACCTAGAGTATTGAACATTTCATTTCAACATTTTAGAACATCCTAGAGTATTCTTGAATTATTTAGTCCTTACCCCCTATGTCGATCTATATGATGACATACAGCAGTACAGACAATTGGGCAAGGTCATGTTGCTTGGAGACTTCAATGCGCGCACAGGACAGAGCAGATCCCAAAATTCGCACCTCTAGCTGAGGATGTGTTGCAAATGGACCCCGCAGAGATGGTTTGGCCAAAGGGCCGATGATGACCGGTGACACCTGCAGATGGCCGCTGTTCTTGCCGGGCAAAGATCTTTGACCGGTCATTTGCAATGGTCGGCACAGCGATGGTCGCCCCTCCGGCCGCTTCACTTGTAGACGGAGAAACCGGGGCGGCACGGTGTGGTGGATTACGTGCTAGCAGACGAGCAATGCCTACACTTGATCACCGCTGATGCCGGGACAGTGGTAGGGACGAGGAAGTAGACTCCACCATCAGCCCCCTGTTCTTGCAGATAGATTGGCAGCCAACCGAAAGCACCCATTGCCCCAACACCCCATGTACCACGGTTAGCGCCGGACTATGATCATGCGGGCGGTCTATGCAAGGATGCTTGAGCATGAGCTGGGGAGTCTTTGCAACTCCCCACACTTCAACGGCCAGACGACCCGGTGAACCGGCTCCTTCCGAGGGTAGGGGACAGATGCTTTGGGAGAGGCCGCTCGACGATCCACGGGGGCTACAATCACCTTCCCTCGCAATCACCGGGCACGATAATGTGGGGGAGCTGAAACGATGGCTCCGCCAAGTCTTTGGACCCCACCATTCAGCCCAAGAGCCGTCAATCCAATACCGCTCCTTCCTCAAGACCAAGAAAGCCGGGTACCTTGCAGAGCACCAAAGAAACAGATGTTTGGTCTTCTAGACCGCCACCCTAGGGCCTTCTGGAGAAAGGTCTTGAGTAAGCCCCGACCCACGGTGAAATATTACCCCGGAACAATGGGTGAGATACTTGCGGCACTGTGATGACCCAATGGGAAGCCGGGCACCGTATTCTCGGGCAGCCAGGCCTAGTAATCGGTCATTCTTTGAAGGGGATGTCATAATGGGCTGCAACGCCTAATCGGGGAAGGCAGCAGATTTGGATGGTATGCGTGCAGAGCTTCTCAAGTGGGGCGGGCCCCAATGGTCTTAGGTTCTCCAAAGACTCTTCAACGAGGGCATTGCAAGAAGGCTTCCCCCAGAGACTTGGACTACCAAGAGTTGTGCCCATATACAAAGCGGGGGACCCCCAACCACCGCCAACTATCGCACCATTATGGTCGGGATCTCTGTCTTTGCCAAGTTGCTTAGGGATTCTTGGCGATTGACACTTTGGGCGAGGATGGAGAAGTCTTGGGCTCTCACGCAGCGGGGCTTCAGCCCGGCATTCTACTATTGACCATATCTTCACTCTGCGAACACTCATAGAGGATAAGGAATCGGCGCCCGAATGCATCTGTTGCTTTGTGGATTTCGCAGGCTTTTGACACAAAGGCTCGGGATAAGTTGTGGAATAGATTGAGACGACTAGGGACCCCCGTCGACTTGCGTAATGCTATATACGCAGACTATCTGAGGCTTGCTCCCGGCCGTCTCACACCGCTTTGGGAGCCCGTTGTTAGTAGCATTGGGGTGCATTGTGGCTGCCCTCTATCCCCAACGCTCTTCGGCTTGTACATTGACCAGCCTAGAAGAATGGCTAGTTGAGCACGGGAGGCTTTCGATTGATGCACCACATAATCCAAAGAACTCATATATGCCGATGATGTTGACTGCTCGCATATACCCCTGCAGGACATGCAACGCCACCGGATGCTTTGGACACTTTCTCGCCAATTCACCGACATGAGAGTTAACTTGGCCAAGACAAGGGTGTCGGGCTGGTCCCATCATCCCGGCACTCCACGCCTTTCCTCATTCACTTACCAAAGGTGTAGTGGAGGTGGCTCATCTTATAAGTATTTGGGCATTGAGTTTTCTACTACCACACACCGGGATGCATCCATCGGGTTAAGGGTCACCGCAGTCGGAAAGCCCCGTATGCAATGCAAAACAACAAATACAAGGCGAGTCAGATGCATGGGGTCACCAGCACACTTGTTCGTGGCCTTGGTTGAACCGGGTCCTCCTCTATGGGGCGTATGTGGGGGCCGGTGATATCCCTCACCACTTGGAACGATCTAGAGCAGTATGTAAGGCCTTCTTGGCCGTGCACCGGGAGTGAAATCCACGGTCCCATATCGATCTTGCTCCGGAGACAGGCTTCCTTCCATTCTGAGAGGGGCTGCTACTGAACGCCACATTATTTACTTCCGAGGAAGGTGGTGGCTATGGATGAAGCCCGGCTGCCCAACCTTGCTTTGGCAAAGTGGCGATGGGGCCATGGCGACTCAAAGCCTCGGCTTGGAAAGACAAGCAAGCCCAGTGGTTTCGCTATGGAATGTGCAGCACACGATGTGGACCCGGTGCATACCGAAGGAACGCTACCGCCTGCCTTGAAGCAAGATTTTGGATGCTTGCTTCATGGCCAAGCTTTAGGATGCAGAGGCCCCTGTCACATGTCAAGGTGGCAAATTATCGACCAGCGAGGTTAATCCCATGCTCACGAGGGGCCCACACCACTACCGTGCACCCATCTACCCATGAAAAGCGCAGTAGGTGATTGCTTCCATTCGCGACAGTGCACACCACCTCCGCATTGAGACAGGGAGATGGATTCGGGAGCCGCGTGAGGACAGAGTCCGTCAATGCGCCAGCGTGGCGCCATTGAGGATGAAAGTCACGCCTCGTGCCCGCTGTCCGTGACGAGCATATCCGGGCTCGGTATGCTTGGTTAGTTGTGCCCCATCAGGCCTTGCATGAGCTACTGAGCACGGCCTCTGTAGGCTTGTTGGGATCGTACCTCAAGGAGGTAATGGATACGCGGACTCAGTTATGCCCCCCTGTCCGACATTAACCTCAGCTGTACTTGTGATCATGTATATAACTGTGCAGTATGTCAGCATCCTTATTGCTGCTAAGGTTTTCCCCCCGAAAACCCTTGGTGGGGGGTTTTTAATCTGGTAGTAGTCGCTTTGTTGCTCTCCCTTTGTACTTGGGTCCCATAGGCCAGTTGGTCTCCGTGGACGATAAAATCATATTCTATTCTTAACTATATGTGAATTTTTTATTTTCAACAAATCAATGCTTGGCATAATGGTAAATATGAGGGTTTTGGGGGACAAGGACTAGGGTTCAAATCCCCCACATTACATCGACCTTTTAAAAGTCCCACTGAGTTGGAGGGAGAGCATGGAGGGCCAAGATCGTGCCACTTGGCCGTCGATGGGGGTAGAGTTACGCACGGCGGAGGTGGAGTTACTCACGACGGACAGATGCTATTTCTTTATTATAGTGTCCGTCCATCCATCAACTTTCGCCCGTCGTGAGTAACTCCACCTCCGCCGTGCCTATTGGCCGTCGATGGGGCGTGGAGTTACGCACGGCGGAGGGATGCTATTTCTTTATTATAGTGTCTGTCCGTCCTTCAGCGTCCATCCGTCGTGAGTAACTCCACCTCCGCCGTGCGTAACTCCACGCCCCATACTCACGATGGACAGATGCTGACGGACGGACAGACACTATAATAAAGAAATAGCATCCCTCCGCCGTGCGTAACTCCACGCCCCATCGACGGCCAAGGGGTGTCTCATATTTTTCTTATTATTTTCCATAAGTATTTCCAATATTAACTTGCCACTTGTTTTGTATTCATTTAGATAAAGAAAATAGGGAAAATTCCATATATACCCTTGAAGTTTATGAGATTTCCAAATTTGCCCTAAGAATACCTTCCTTCCTTCTTTCCTTCCTTCCTCAAGTTCTGTTAATTCCAAAAATACCCCTCCTAACTATCTACACGAACTAGTTAAGAGAGCTAAAATTTACAAAATTCCAAAAATACCCTCGTGTTCTTAGTCAGTATTCCAAATTTATCCTTCACACTTTTTGAAATTTCAAACACACAATTGAATCATCAAAACGAAGACAATGAGCGAATTGTTTTATAATGCAGAATCAAATAATATTTTGTCGAACCAAATTTTCAGAAATGCACAATGAAACAATACTTTTCCATACCAAATTTTCAGAGATTAGACTTGCAGAATACAAACTTCGGTGTAGAGAATCCTACATCATTAACTTATCAGCTCTCGACAACTCTTTCGGTTATGCCCTGCTTTACTGCAACGACTACAATGAAGAGGACGTTTTTCCTTGCCATTATCTTCTCTCCGAATTCTTCTCTTCCTTGGGCGTCCCGGAGGTCTACGTGTCTTTGGTGGGAGCAATTTCTCATCCCCTTCTTCTTCTTGCCACTGTTCTCTTGGAAGAAGACGGTGAATAATGTGAGAATAGGTATCACAGTATGCTCTCAATGTATATGCGTGAATTGCATATGATTGGATACGACCTTTCTTGAATAAAATAGCGGCAATTACATGTGAGCATGGTAATCCACTTACTTGCCACACATTGCAAGAGCAAACTCCTGTTTCCTTAACTATTTTTAACGGCTATAGGTTAATATGGTTAGTGAAGGGTATATTTGAAATTAAGGAAATTTGAAGCGCAAAATTGGAAATCTCATTAACTTCAGGGGTATATATGGAATTTTCTCAAGAAAATACATAGGTCTTGTAGGACATGGCTAATTCAACACAAACATAATAGATAATATAAAAGACTGAAGCTTCAGTCAATGCCCAGTTCAACCTGAATAAGATCCCCCAGATCGAACTCATCAATATAACTTCGGCTGTACAGATCCAACCAGTCATCCAAGTCTTTGACAGAGTGAGTAGTGTTGACGATGAGCTTGGTTATCAAAGCTTCACGCTGACTTTTTTGCTTCTTATAAAGCTTCTTAAATAGCGGTCAGAACGTGTTGTGCATCAAAACGTCCTTCATTTTCAGCAGCTTCTTCAGTGCCTCTGCCCTGTAAATATGGTGTTTCAATGATATGAGGCAGGCCTCCAGCTCCATCCTACTGAGCTGATCTACGTCCGGGTTTAGCCGTGCCAACCCTTCCCCATTGAGGAGCTTCATGACTTGGGCACTGATTTCTTCCGTTCCATTCTGGTTCATCTCGTTTTGCACCTCCACCTGCAACTGATTCGCATGGGCTAAGATTGGCTCACTAATATGAGACTCCATTTCGGTCATTGTGAATCCATATCTGCGCCTCGCTTCGACCATTCTGGTGACCCGAAATGAATCTAGGAGACTAAAGATTGGCAACACCCGGCTGGACTAGCAACACCTCCCTAGAATGAAGGCGCGTTTCCAAAACATCGTCTTGGATAACTCTTCCATGTGTTAATGGACACAAGGCCTCCCATCTCACCTACCTGCACGATTCCCGAAATTTTGCTTCCTTATAATAAGAAAAATGCAGAATTCTAAAAATTCGCCATCTTTTCCATGGCCTGCCATCTCACCTACCTGCATGGACCCCGAGGTAAGATGCCTTTCCCATTTCTCTATCACCACTTTTTCCTTTTTTTTAAACCTCCGCACAGAATCATGCCATTATTTTCATCCAAAAAAACCTTATATGCTTACCACTAGCCATCATTTGAGATATTTATGGACTTGCCGAAAGTCCATATTTAATGAAATTGTGCTTGTTTAGGTTTAAAAATCTGTATGAGTCACTATAATTCATTTATAAAACATCTCAACCTTATTATAATCCTCATTTGCTCCCGTGAAATTGAAGACTTCTCGTAGATTCCAACAAATTGTATTATTCCTTGTCTGCATACTTATTTTGCTCAAAGGAGTGTTCATTCGTAGATCATAAAATGCAGATGTTGCGGCCAGTGGCAGTAGTTGCTAAAACGTCTGGCTCTGCTAGATCGACTCTCACAGAAATACCTACACAGAACCCCAAGAAAAGCTATTGATGGGTTCAGGAATAATCGATAGGTCAGATCGAGTTTCATCTAATCGTATCGTTTCGTCAACAAGTTTTATGCGCTTTGGCTCAATAGATATTCCAGTTGAGAAAGAATCTTCAGTTGCAATTCAAGATTGGAATGCACAAGTGGTTGCTTGAATTCACATGATCCTTCTTCTTCTTTTCTGATCAATAAGCGGCCACTTGCCATTAGAGATTTAACGACTGCTTCAACATCGATATCTTTTGGTGATCCAATTATTGCAACATGAGAATCCTAAATGGGTTAAAATCAGTTTTATTCTTATTCAGCCTTTCTGCAGAAAGAGCTCTAAGTTGCAAATCACATTTTGCTTTTTGCAGAAATAGTTCTAAGTTGAATCTGAAGGCCTGTTGTACCTTCTTACTTGATCTGCATGATAGGTTTTTGCATTGTTCCGTGTCACTTTAGAACTCTCTACTTCAAGCTCTTTCTTTGCCAATGCATCCTTTAATATTTGTTGAAATTACAGATATTTGTAATTTAAACAAATATTATAAGCATGTGATAAGATTGGAGCTCCCATATGTAGATCATGTGGTAACAAAAATGCTAGAGTGCCATTTATGATCAACAATTCCGAATGCATTTTTCCTGCAAATAATACTGCCCGTAATAAAATAACTACCTATTAGTTGGCCTTTTTGCTTCATCCTCTTGTATTGTCTCCTTCATTTTCCACTTACGTTTGTATTCAGTGCATGCAATTTTGAAACTGCTAAAATGGGAATGCATCTGGTCACCTATGCCTCATGTTCACCTATGTTGAACATTATATCTCTTATATCTGTAACAAAAAGCTCAACATTTTTAATGAGGCTAAACTCAAATTTGCACTGAGTTGGTAGTTAAATAAATACCTGCTTCTTGCGGAGCATTGGAATGGTAGCATTTTATGTGACTTGCAAAGTTGTGCTGATTGCAACCTAATCTGTTTCATGTCAGCTAAAGATCACCAATATTTAGAAGTGGCTTACCAAAAACTGTAACTGTAAAGAAGCAATGGTTAATATAAAACTCAAGTCATAAAAGAACAGTGAGGCAAGTAGCTCAAAGAATAATCTTACCAAGAGAAAGAGTTATCATATTTGTAGAATTTAAGCCTTTATTATGTATAGAAGGAAGGAAGGAAGAAGGAAGTATATTTTAACGTCCACGGAGGCTTCATAAAATAAGTGATGCTTCATAAAATAAGTCGCCAGATTTCCATTCTGATCTTGCACTGCCTCTTCCAAAGCAATAACCTTTGGAACCTCTGCCTCTAGACACAGGGCCTCTATCATAACCTCCCTTACAACCCTCCAAAGACTCGAGTCTTTGTATGCGCCACATCTAAAAAAATTTGCTTGTTATAAGCATGGCAGCTACCGGCAGAAAAATACCAATCACCGGGTCTTACGTCCCTACTGCCAAGGCTAAAACCTCTGCTATAGCTACGTTCGGAGCCATAGGCAGCTGACGATCCATAGCCATATCCACACACAATAACAAAAAAAAAAAGCAAAGCCTCAAGCATATGGTGGGCACGGGCCGACGAAGACAAAGAGTGTCGTGGTGTAGGCATACCCTTTTTCAGTTGAATCCCCACCGTCCACTTATATCAATCAAATCTTAACCGTTGGATTTAGGGCTGGATTGAAAACAGACACACCGGATAACATTATTATATAGGAGAATGTTCAAGCAAAATGGTCACACATGAAACTTGAAGAATAAGGAGATGCTATTGCATGAAATGACCGCTATAAAAGATAAGTTTGTGAACATGATGGAATCAAAGATGTTAGATGGATGGATGGATGACTGTTACTATAAATCACATCGAAAATGATGCCCACATCCTCCTTAAAATACCCACTTTGGGAAATGGGGGATTGACGAGCAAATGATAATTTTTTGAGGAGAAGGATATTCTAGGTCTATATTAGGAGTATTGAGGGAGTAACAGGGGTATTGCAATTTAGAACATGGGGATTTTTTGTAAAAATTGAAGAATAGAGGATGAAGAGAAATGGGGTAGTCAAGGGTACTAGGGGTAATTAGGGAGTAATAAGGGGATTGCAATTTAGAACATAAGGATTTCTACTAAATAAATAAAGAATAGGGGATGATGAGAAATGGGGTAGTCAAAGTTAGTAGGGGTAATGAGGGAGTAATGGGAGATTGTAATTTAGAAGATGGAGATTAAAAAGGAAGAATGGGGGATGAGGAGAAATGGGGTAGTCGTTACTAGGGGTAATAAGGGAGTAATAGAGGGATTGTAATTTAGAACATGGGGATTCCTACTAGAAAAATGAAGAATAGAGGATGACAAGAAATGGGGTAGTTAGGGTTAGTAGGGGTAATGAGGCAGTAAGGGGAGATTGTAATTTAGAACATGGGGATTTCTACGAAAAAAAATGAAAAATAGGGGATGACAAGAAATGAGGTAGTTAGGGTTAGTGGGTAATGAGTGCGTACTGGGGGATTGTAATTTAGAATGAGAGATTGCAATTTAGAGTGAGGGATGAGTAGAAATGGGGTAGTAGGTTTAATAAGAGTAATGAAGATGTAATGGGAGGATTGCACTTTAGAATTGGCGGATGAGGAGAAATGAGGTAATTAGAGTTAGAAAAGAGGATTTGAGTTCGAAAGAGAGGAGTACCTCCAATAGCGTGCTGGGGGCATAGTTGCTATGTCGTGGACCATAAGCCTGTAGTCTGGGTTTTGGGGACAAACCGGGGCTAGCAAAGTTGGCTCTAGGGGCTTGACTTTTAATGTTTATAAAATAAACATTAGCTATGGCTTTGAAACATTAATATTATTAATGTAAGCCATGTGATGCCTTGTGATTGGTTTAGGTTGAACAAATCGAAAAGGCCAAGAAAAGCTCGAAGCTTTTCAAGAATCCTTGCATTTTCGTATTCCTTTTAAATGCATCTCCCTAACAGATAGGAAAAATAATTCCAAAACATTTCTTTGCTCAGGGCGGCGATGGTAGGCATCCATGTTTGTCTGTACCTCTCATTCAGCTTTTTCGTGCATTTGCCCGAACAAACAATGGCATTGGTGGATTTTAGAAACGCATCTACAGATAGGTAAGCCGATCTTTGGAGGCAATTTTTGGAAGCAGTGGCAAACGACTGTGGCAATCAGGTCGACTGCTTACAACTCAAGTAAGAAGCAGTCTTGGCTTCAGGTTGGCCTTACATGCTGCATAGCCTCTCTGGTTTTCATTTCTTGGTGTTTTAAATGCATGTATTGTTCTGTATCTGCCTGATTTAAGCTTTAAAAACATTTTCTTTGGTATTATTTGATTGTAGTATGCTCCAACACAGAGGCTATCCAATTGCTGGTTTTTTTCTAAATGGGAGCGGGTACTTAGACCAGTGGTAGACCGATGTACTGTGTACTACATCCGTTACTATTAATTCATGATGTGAATTCATTATGTGCATGTGCATAGGATTTAAGAGTGGGATTGCATTGTTACGAGACAAAATCTATGGGAAAGTCCAATGATGTGAAGAAAAAGACAAAGGCATGGTTTACTTATAGATCAAGGTTCCCTTTGTCCATAGAGCGTGTTATTGTGTCTGATGTTCATTATTTGAAGTGCCTATTAGTGGTCAAGCCCAAGTACCTAAATCACTTGCATTTCCTATGCATTTTCTGAAATCATTGTGCTAGAACATTATGTCTTACTTATTTACAAGATTATTTATTTACATGTTTATTCATTTATTTACAGCCAGAGGATATTGGCGCCCGGTTAGCATGCAACATCTTGGCATGGTGAGCTTTGCTTTATTTTGCACGAGTTCATAGATATGAATGGACTGTATTTTCTAGTTTACAGTGTGAGATCTACTCTTGCACTTTGCATTTTGGATTAAAGGTTTTAGGGCAACTATGAAGTTTGACACAATAATTTGAAGCATTTATGTGCATGTTTGCACCACCACTCAGGTAATTGAGAATGTAACTCAGTTTACATATTGTGCCTTGTGTACTTCCCTTTTATTTTTTCATTCTGCCAACTCCCCTCTAGAAAGTAAGTGTTGGATGTATGCCTGACAGATGGTGCAAGTTCTATAAGATGCATGCTACATTTAAGATGATGTGTTGAGAGAGAGTATGGGGAAATAAGAATATACTAAACTATAGTGGCGTGTGATCTTCAACCATCTCATATGGCTGTTTACTTTGCAGATTTGCATCTCCATCTTCATACCCCCATTTTCAGAAATTTGCATGGAAAAAGTCAAATCCAAGTCATTATAATTTTGTCCAAATGATTCATTTTTTGTTAAAAATTTGTACCTGAAACAACATCTTTAAGATGACCCGATTTTTGCCAGCTAATTTGGTCTTTTAAGTTATCCTGGTCTTGATTTCATGCTTTTCTTGAGAAGGTCAACAATTTTATGGAGATAAAAAATCAGTGCTCAAGAAAAAGCTTGAAGAATATGCAAAAGAGCAGTTAGTCTCCAACATTGGAATTTTGTGCACATTGTAGATTAGAGTTGTTATCTCTTAACTTTTGTAGACCATTGGTAAAGGGACAATTTTGTCAAGCTATGGAAGACAAAGGAAGGAAGACACAGCTAGGAGTTACAGAAAAATGGGCACTTAGTATTAGTGCAAATGCTGCAGCTGAATTCTATAAGTGGAGACATGTGAAACGGGCTAGGGTTTTCCAATATTGGCTCCATTGTTGCATATACAGGATGTTGTTAGCACCATTTTCTTGCTTCAGTGAAGCTTTGGGGTAGCTTGTTAAGGTTGTTTTAGGTCGTTGGAGGTGAAATCGTCATAAGGCACCATAGCTATCTTCTTCTTACATCAGATATGGAGACCTAAGCCAATTTTGAGGATTTGATTTAACTGCATTTGCAACAATCTATTCTATTCAGACCTTAGATCGAAGTACCCATCTTATTTGTGCTTGTGTATTTGTAAATGTTGTTGTAATGTTTGGGCTTTATAACAAGGAACTTCTGAAGCAGCCATGGCCAGAACTGGGAGAGCCAGAGCTGGGACGGCAATAAATAGTTCATTCAATGAACATAGGAATTTTAGCACAGCTTTGCGAAGGATCGTTGCAACCTTGAAGGATCCTGAACTTGACTGTCTGATCATGGTTACAGACCTGAACTATTGTAGCCATTAGACTTGAACAATTGTAGTCCCAAGGTTTGTGTGTAGCACAACCTGTATGTGTTGTATCCTAACCACGGTCATATGTTGTATCTTAAGCTCACAATTTGTTGAATCTTGCCCTTCCTTTTTTTTAATGTGTAATCTTTGAACAGGAAAGTGTCATAATGCAGGCTTTGTGCTTGGCTGGAGCATGCGCACATTGGTACTCAGTTTCCAGCCTCGCTCCCCTTTTTTAAGCCATCTAGCTCTAAATTTAGAAGTCTGGCTACTTTGTAGTATAAGAGGGGCTAACATTTTAACCATGTTTTCATACGTGCACCCCACAAAGGAGCCAAAACCCCTTAGATGTTCCAGTACAAAGCTCTGCTGAAGAGAAAGGATCACAAAAATAAAATATTCAGAATAGAAACTCCTTTCCAATAACACAGATTCGCATTGATTTTGTGTTGATGGATGTGTTTGCATGCCATTTCTATTTCAATAATTTGTAACTACGTGATTATCATGGTTACATACTTGAACAATTGTAGTCACTAGATTTGTATAAATTGATTACCTTTCATCTACACATATATAATCGAGTCTCCCATTTTTCTTTTTCTTTTTTGTTCTGCACTTCTATTTTTTCTCCGCCGCAATCCTTTTCACTGTATAGATGACACGTATTATCAGAAGCATTCAATCCGTTAGAAGCTGGTAAGGCGGCGCTTTGGCCCCTTCTGTTGCGATTTTTGCAGAAGCAGATTAGGTGCCATTGCCATAGCCACTTTTGGCGCAGAAGCAGCAGAGAGGAACTCCATGGCGAGATTAAGAAAGTCTGAAGAGCTAATCCGAGCTGCTCCTCTGTCTGCTTTCCTTCCTTCGATTTTTAATTTTTTGAAGGCATTGTTTTCATGTGGGTTGCTTCAGACTGCCGCAGAATGCTCCATATGTGCCTGCATGTGCAAAGATCGTCCTGTTTCTCGCTTATCTCTTGTTTGAACATGTTTGGGCACAAAAATCCCCTGTTTTTGCACTGAAATCCTTTGTTTCTGCTGCGATATGCTCTGTTTTTCCCCCAAAATACTCTGTTTTTTTCCTTTGATACGATTTGGGAGTACAGAAATCTTTTGACGGTGGCACCACTTCAACATGGTAATCTGATGGATGCACGTATAAATTTGTAGTTGTTCCTGGATTTAGGATCAATCTAGATGTAACATTTCCCATGGATCTCTCTGTGCATAACTAGGCTTAGATCGCCCATGTTTTTCAATTCACTAAAACTGTAAGCAGCTTCATATAAGGTATGTTGCCTATTTCAGAAATTGTTTTCGAATCCCTTACGTTTCTTTGATTTCATGCAATAGCGTCAGATTATTACGGAATCACTGTCTATAAAAGAGAACCACTGTCTATAAAAGAGTTCTGTATTCTTCCACAACGAAAAAGATGCTCCAATACCCCAAAAAATACCCCCCAAAAGTGCCTATAGAATCCCCCTTTTCTATAAAACAAGAGGGGATAAAATAGATTTTTAGAATCGGGGTATTTGGCCACAATCCTCCTTTTCCTCATCTGTAAGATAATACCCTATTATGCTAGTGTCACAATCCCCCATTCAAAAATTATAAATTCATACCCTGTTATCATTTGTAATATAATACCCTGTTTCAGATAATACCCTATTTCAGATCATACCCCGTTTATCATTTGTAAGATAATACCCTGTTTCAGATAAAACCCTGTTTCAAATAACATACCCTGATAATACCCTGTTTCAGATAATAGCAGTTTCAAATAATATACCATGTTGTCATTTGTAAGATAATACCCTGTTTCAAATAATACCCTGTTATCATTCGTAATAATACCCTGGTATCATTTGTATGATAATACTCATTATTTTAGAAACAAGTTGATGAGTAACAAATTGATCAGAGTTGATCAAGAAGATTTCCCATTATTTCGTAAAACAACAGTTACAAATAGATATATCAAGAAAAAGATCCGATATACAACTCAATCAAGTATTAAATAACAATATGAACAAGTACAAACGAGTATATTTCAGCCAGACTTATTATAATATTTTGAGATGTCAGCACTGCAAGACAAGTAATGATACAATCGGATTAAGATCGAAAAAGCTCAAGCTTGGGTACATGAACCTTAGCAAACAAATCACACCCGCAATCACAACACAAAGAGGAAATACAAATGGGAATTTTAATGGATGTTATCTAGTTAAAATAGAACTCATTAAAAATTCACCTACCTGGATAGCCTATCCGGGATAGTGAAGTAAGACTATTGTTCATATGCTGAAATGAAGGCCTACCATTGATTGCATTTGCTTCTCTCCTAATAAGCTGCCATTTATAAATGCAAGATGCAGCATTATTCGCTCCTCAAATCTAAATCATCTCCCTTGGAATTTGTACCCCTCCCTTGAAGACGCAAATAATCCAGAAGATCGGCTCTCACACATGGATCTTTCTTGCTCCACTGCAGCAAGCAACTCCTGGCTACAACATTTAAGACATTTGAAACATTTGACAGCATAAATGGAGTGTCACTAGGAACCTACAGATAACCAACACCAAATTAAGCCCTGAACTATGAGACTAGTAGAAGCAGACCAGAATGGCTAATTAGAATGGAATTCCACTCCATCGGTACCTAGACATAAGCATAAGTGCACAAAGACATATAATGCTTTGCGATAAATTTTCATTGCCTATATGAAAAAGACTCGTGAATACTTACATAATTTTGCAAGCTAGACTCCAAATTCACCAAGGGAACACCCAGGCTATCAAACAAATACATCCTATATTTATCCCGGACCTCCTCATCTTCTTCACCAAGAGCATTTAAATATAATGTTGCACGATCACAGACCGCCATACGCGACGCCTTTGTTCATCTGTGGTCACCTAAAAAGTTGTTAAAAAAAAAGCTTGATGCATGTACCTCGTCGTCATTGTCATATAAGCATCGCCTCAAGAAGACCAAAATTTGTAGTCGCCAAAGCATTGGGGAGTACAATGGTAAAACGATCTCCGGACAAACCAACATAAACAAAAGTGACAACGATTTACATATCCTCAATGACACCACATAAAATCCAAGTTTTGCAAGGCCACTAACAAACACCGGCTTGAACTGTTGCATTTTCTAGTATAACACGATTACACACATAGCATATAAACTTATTGGGATCGATATGCCAAGTCCAAGGTGCGGGATGAACCACCATATCCATCCCGCCTATGTAGAACTTAGAGCCCGCATAACAGGGATAATGATTCCAATGAATTTACCATACTTACTCTTGTATCAGCGGTTTACTAGTGGAATCATACGGAAACCGGATGGTAAAAGAGGCACATCATCCAAAAACAAGCAAAGATCTACGGAGCAAACACTCATCGCGTAATGTGCTCCAACGGCATTGTCGCCACTTCCATCGCATAACCGCATCTAAAAGGTGATTTAAGTTTTAAACCGGAGTTTACATCCGATCGTGAGATGGTATCTTTTTTTCTCGTTAATTGGCAGACGGTCTCTCTAGGTAAGATCGGACCAGCTTGAGTACCATGTCCCTCCAATTTTATCACTTCTAGGAACTGCAAGAATCAGTAAGTGTGTTAGTATTTTTTACTTGCTGCATGCACAATTTCCAATATTACTTCTTCTTCCTCTGAGGAATGCATTAGGGGCAGAGGGATTTGGCGATACAGGCAGCGCCATGCCAAGAAACAAACATTCTCATGATACACCAACGCTCTCGGCAATACTGCCTGCTCGCCAGCATAGAAAAAAAAACATTTCCGGTGTCTGTACAGTCGCCATTCACCTTTGTGGCAGCCGACTTCTTGTCATGGCACCTAGAAACCCGAGATAACAGTAAAGTAGTAAAAGACCAGATTCTTCATACCTTGAAAGCTAAGAAAATAAGAAAAAGAAGTGAATTGTTACCAGATAGAGGAGAGCCAAGCTTCAAAGATGTCGCAGACGACAACCATGGCAGCAGGTAGCGAAGTGGCAAGAATGCGCGCTCAAAAATGTTGTTTTAGAATAGAATGAGAATGCCTTTAATCCGGAATGCCACGGACAAAGGAACGTCGGCTAAGAAATTCGAAGAACTGCAATAACCCTAATCGTAATATTTTGTACAGAACAATTGAAAAAACAAAGGGGGGTAACGAGGTGATCTAATTATGCCACCTCAGGGACACTTAATTTTCACTTCTTTAATCTACGGTCTAGATAAAATTCCACAATATCAAGGGCCCTGATTAAAAGCCCCAAATAAGGGGGCTGCTTAGGGTGGATTGAGGTGGCTCCATCATGGTAAAATCGATCTCAAGACATTTGACGGCCCTGAGGAGGGCGACACCTCGATCTCTACCAACAAAGGGGCAGCTTATATAATTGTATGTATATAACATAAATTATTGTATTCTTGAGATTTTTGAGCATGTGAGTGCTTCAAGGTTTTACAATAATGCATTTCACGAGACAATGTGTTTCCTGAGATGAATGACAATGCAGGATTGTTAGTGGTGGCCACATACCATTCTGTAATTGGATTGAGAAGCGGAGGCCTCCATCCAGATGTAGTATTGCCAAGTATTAAATATACATTAAAGCAACAAAGGATAATAGTTAGTTAAACTTAGTTTAAGTATGTTTCACTAATGAGATACTTTGTTTGCAGTTGGAATAAAAGATATTGGGATTTACTCACCAAAATATTACATTGCTTTTTTGGTTGGAGCCCAGTACATGGATGTTCAAGGGAAGCTCTTGACATAATGAGAAAGGTTCTCATCCTAACGTTGAATAGTTTGCATGATACCCTCATGCAAAGGTTCTAGCTTATCAGCTGATCCGACCACTTACATATGACCTTATATATTTTGAAATAGTAGTTTGAAAATGCAAACTGACTTGAGCGAATATTTAGCAAGTATACAACCATAAATTTACTTTTAATTGAAAATACCCTTTTCTTGAAAAATACCCTGGTATTTATTGCAATCCTTTATTTTTTTAGTAATTTCCCTTTCACTCAATCCCCTTTTATTTTAAAAATTCTCCAATCTATTCGCAAAATCCCTTTTGAACCAGTCCCCCTTTCTTGAAAATACCCCAATCCATTCGCAAATTCCCTTTTGAACCAGTCCCCCTTTCTTGAAAATACCCCAATCCATTCGCAAATTCTCTTTTTGAACCAGTCCCCTTTTCTTGAAAATACCCCAATCCATCACAAATTCCCTTTTGACCTAATCCCCCTTTCTTGGAAGTACCCCGATGTGCATTTGCAATCCTCTAGTTAGACTAATTCCCCCATTAGAATATACCCTTTTTGTTCAAGAAACCCCCTTTTTGTTCAAGAATTCCCCGTTGTAAAGAAAATAACCCATTGCTCTCAAGTCCCCCGGTTCCTCAATGGGGGATTTTTTGGGGGATGTGAGTACCTTTTTCGTAGTGTTCTGCTATAAGTGAGATTAATCATGGAATTTGTTCTAGAACAGACTCAAGTTTCTCGGGTAGACGAATTTTTATTATTCCCAAAATGCCCATCTCCACCTGTTCTTTTGGATCTGCATCCGCTTTTTCGCCAGCATCTTGGCTGTGCCAGATCTAATCAGAACAAACAAACACGCAATTTGGCCAAAAGACGCCACACCAGCACATAAATAATCTCTTTGCATATACATGCATGCTTTCCTCAAGAAAAAATCTACTCACAGATGTTGGAAAACTCCATAAATCAGGATGGCTTCGGCGAAAGAATGAAAAGGCCATCTAGAACTAATTTTGCAAGATTAATTTCAACAAAAAGGTGTGGCTAAGATAGGTGATAGGTACGGTGAGTAAGAATAGAGTTGGATAAGAAAGAGGCAATGCGGAATGGATCCATGGAACTCCAACTTCCCACGTCTTTCAATCAATAGAAGGAAAGTACTTTGTGGAAAAGTAAAGTTTGGACGATGAAAAGTAAAAGTAGTGACGTTTTTTTTGGCGTGCCTTTTCTCAATATTTAATACCTACTTGAGTTAAACGACGGGCATCTATTTTCTTTTCTTCTTTAGCAGGGTTGCCTAACCCCATTTCCTGCATTCCTAGCTATGCCACGTGTCTTAACACGTCAGCAAAACTTAACCTAAGCCATTGGATCTGTTAATATTAAGATCGACGGTCCAGAAAATTCTAAAATCTCTGAAAAATATACTTTCCCTCCTTCGACGTTCGCACGAACCCCAACTCAACCGAACTTTTTTTTATTTTCTTCCTCTTCTCCCTGCGCGCGGGCAGGGCCGTTAGGATATGGCGAAAGCAAACAGAGGATGGCCGATTTAGGGTATCAGATCTCTTGCAGGCGGCGCTGTTCTTCGGCTATGGCTATGGAATGCAAATCAGAGGATGGGCTTGGAAGGGCAGATGGATATGGCTATTCTTGGATATAGCAGAATGGAGAAGTAAAGCAAAGAAATGGCTTATGGCAATCGAACAGGGCATAAAAAGCATGGCAAATCAGCTCGGCTTCTATAAGGCATGTTAGGCTTCAAAATATCTCTGGTTCTGATGGCAGAAACACAACGGAATATGGCAGAAAGAAAAGAGATTCAGAGCTGGATCTTCCAAAGAAAACACTGATTTCTTTTTGCTCTTGCATTTTGCTTAGCTATTTCAACCAGAAGCATCGCTCTTGCCTTTTTTCTTTTTTTCTTTCGTTGTTTTTAGCTATTTCAGCACTTGCCTCTTGATTCCTTATACTCTGCCGACATCAATAGCTGCATTAGAAGCAAAAAACTGTTCTGGAGTTTTTGCATAATTTCTTTTCCCTGCCCTATTCTCCATTGTATTGGAAGGTACTGCAATTCCTTCATGGTTAATTATGGTCAATCGATGTTGCATACTGAGCTATGTCTGATACCCGTGTGACTGCTCTTCTAGTATTTCTGTAAAACATCTTTCACAATACCTGCCCCTTACACCATGTGTTCACAACTTTGCAAAAGGACTGGAATTTTGGAAAATGCATGCATTTCAAGTAACAATCACGTATTTCAAGCGAAAACAATTGGCCTTACTTTCCGATACCCATCCCACTAGATATAACTTTGTTTGGCTTCACATTACCTCCACACTTCAACATTAACAAACCAACATTTAATGCCAAATTTGAATACCAAAGTAAACAAGATCAATATATTAACCACAGGGGAAAAAGTCCCTGTTTTTCCTTCCATCTTCAACATTGCCTGTATATTAAACCTCATTCTTATTATAAATATAGTTCACAAGCAAGCACGAAAAACATCGACCTGTATTATTCTTCTTAAGATAAGCAGTCGGTAGCCACATGAAGGCCTATGGTGTCATATAGAGGACGGTCAGTCAACAAAACAATCTTAGAGTGCATATAGTCTAGATACATTACGGCTGTAATTTAGACAAATTTTTTTGTACAATACTTGTGGGACTTCATTTAATGTTAGCGATTACTTACTTGAAGAATATATTCTATACTTCCTCATTAATTGGCAAAGGTTTAGTGGAGCTTATGTTTATTCGTGATGAAGATCTCTTGGCCATATACATCTAAAATACTATATCAACATACTGTACCACCGCGACGCAGATTCCCCTAGCTAGAACCCAAAAGGGGTGAACGATGTAACCATAAGGCTTTTCGCCCTTAAATGCCATTCTTGCATCCTTCCGAAGAGCACCGGCTTATTGGACAAACACTTGGAATATACTTGATATTCTTCTCCATTCTATATAGGGTAAAGCCTCTCTAGTGCAAACACTTTCTTTGATTTACATCTTCAAAACTTCTATGTGTATTACTTACCACTAATGATCATTCTTTTTCCTATTAGCCATTCGCTGAGATCCGTATTTTCTTTGGCATTCCTTTTCCACGTGTATATAATTCTTGTTCGCTCACAATTCCATTTGCCATCGTATCAAACCAATAATGGGAAGTCAACGCGCAATTCTTAAATTCAAAGTTGCAGCCGAAATTCAAATTACCACGATTAAAATTCCAACGCAAACCCAGCCTAGCCTTCTTCCCAACCCTGCAGTTCTGCTAGTTATTCTTTTTTATCAAAAGGCCATACCATAATATAAGCCCCAAACCAATGTGTGTCTAGAAACATGGTGATCTAAAACATCGAACTTGACTATAAGTCAAGCGTCCATTATGTATGGAGATTCTCTACATATAAATATACAAAGTCCTTCATGCTATTGAACCCATCTAAGGCAACTTGTGTGCCCTTTTGTGTTTCTCCATATTGCTAAGGTAGTTCTTCATTTTTGCCTTTTTTTTCAAACATGTTGTTTGGCTAACGAAACGGAAATCTTATGGTCATTATGATCAACATCTTTATATTATAAGGCGCTTGAACATAAGGTGAAAAGCACAAGTTTTAATTTTTCATATTTTGAAACATATTGAAAACAATAAGCAGTTCCTTTTTTTATTTCACATTTCAAGAGAAGCATTAGGAATAGATCCAAACACACTTCCTTTATAATGGTTGGCTTAAGTGCTAAGTAGAGATTTGGGAGGTTTAGGAATTTCAAACAATATGTAAATGTCAAAGAACAAGACCTAAACGTAAATTGCAATATAAAGCCTATTGCTAAAGCTTAGCACTGCTATGAGCACCCACTACTAGTTATTACTATTAAAATAGAAATGCACATCCTAATTCCTTCAATATGTAACATACAATGGTGGTAGACACAAAGCGCCTTGTGTATGATGGGATTCATGAAAGAGAAATGTTCGCGGCGGCCTTGGCCTAAATTTCTTGTATAGATATATCTTATGCAGTGTGTTTATTTGCACCAAATAATATGTTGCAAACTGGCCTGTGTACATTGTCGCTAAATACTATGTTGCAAAGTGGCCTGTATACATTGTCGCCAAAAATGGGTATGGAACACATTGCATATGGAAATCAGATACAACTGAAAGAATTCTCAATAGGAGGATATTAATTTATATCATATAAAAGGGGGAATGTCGCTAGAAAGGGGTATGAACATCGGTTGTGAGGAAAAGGAGTATGAACATTGCATATGGAAAGGGGGTACAAATCAAGGAGATCTTCAAGTAAGGGGATATTAAACTACAAAATTATGAAGGGAGGATTGTTGAGAATAGGGGTATTAATTGAGTAAGGGGATATTAAACTGCAAGATCACAAAAAGGGGATGGTTGAGAAGAGGAGTATGAAGTTAGGGGATATTAAACTTTAAGACACAAAGGGGGGATTGTTGAGAAAAGGGGTATGAATATTGGTTGCAAGAAATGGGGTACGAATGGAAAAAAAATTAATTAGGGGATATTAAACTACAAAAATCACAAAAAGGGGATTGTTGCTAGAAAAGGGTATGAACATTAGTTGTGAGAAAAGGGTATGAACATTGCATATGAAATAAGGGATATAAAAAAAATAAATTCAAATAAGGGGATATTAATCTACAAAATCACAAAGGGGGGGTTGTGGCCAAATACTCCGTTTCTTAAAATCATGTCCATTTTGCGATAAGGGGATTTTGAGGGGTTTTTTATGGGGGATTTTAAAGAGGATGTGGGCATCGTTTTTGATGTGAATGGGCTTGATGATTGTGGTCTTTATAGTGGAATCCTATTCTATTCTATTCTATTCTATTCTTTATAGTGGAATGGAAACGTGCTAGTGAAATTGGAGATGTCCTATTTATCTCAAGACCAAAAGTTTTATTTTGTTTACCTTAGTTTTTATAAAATTTAGAATCCTGGCACAAATTCTCAACAACTCCCAATCGGTCGACACAGCATCAAGCCATTACGTTGCTGGTTTAATGGGAATTTTGCAAGA
Organism: Isoetes taiwanensis; assembly: GCA_021234155.1. Taxonomy (NCBI): domain Eukaryota; kingdom Viridiplantae; phylum Streptophyta; class Lycopodiopsida; order Isoetales; family Isoetaceae; genus Isoetes; species Isoetes taiwanensis. The sequence continues at coordinate 9,836,123 of JAJEKV010000039.1, forward strand.
GTGTCCAAATTCAAAACCTGCATCGTCCTCGATCTCGAAGGCATTTGGGCCCCTACTAAATCTTATGCCAATCACAAAGTTCTAATAGTTACGTGTTTGAAATAGGCAGTGAGAATTCGATTTCTAGAATCCAAGGTTTTTATGAGCATCAGAAAGAAGCGTGCCATAGCTCTGCTGCTTCTACCCAGCATTAGATAGTAATGGTGCACCCCCCATTACTATTTGCGCTACTAAGTAACAAAACCAACATATCATATTGCAGTTTAGGCATCCTTACTATCAATGCAAGGAGAAATTTTAACAAAAGAGACAAAAAAAGATGGAACAACTAGTTAAAAGATGAGAAAAGATCAATAAATCATGAAGAATAGCAAGCACAAAGCCACAGTTTCCATGTAAAATCAGGATCTGCAGCAAATGCAACAGCCAAAAACTTGGAATCTAGCATCTGATCATGGAAGCTCCATTGGCAGGAGAATGAAATCCATTCAAATACATACCATTCTTCTCTAAAACCCCATTCTTGAACCCATTTGAAGACTGGATTTGATCTTTCTGAGCAAAGGAGCATTCAGCGGCCTTGACAGGGTACCTGTCAATGCAATCCAGCCAAGGATTATGGCCATGGCAAGGGAGCTGGATGGTCTGCAAAGCTTTCCACACAACACTGTTGCATTTAAAACCAGAACCAAAAGCAATCTGCCAAACCCTGTCCCCTTTGCTGATCCTCTGCTTTGCCTCTGAATATGCAAGTTCATACCACAAAGAACTGCTTGAAGTATTGCCAAATCTATACAGAGTCATCCTAGCAGGTTCCATATGCCAGCTTGAGAGCTGCAAATTTTTTTCCAATTCATCCAAAACTGCTCTGCCTCCTGCATGGATGCAGAAATGCTCAAATGCAAGCTTAAAATCAGGTATGTAGGGCTTGATCTTCATCTTCAAAAGCTTCTGGCAGATGAGCACTGCTGCAAAAAGAAGTTGCTCTGAAATTGGCAGCACAACAGGGCCTAGTGTTATGATGTTGGTTTTTAGAGCATTTCCAGCCACTTCCATTAAATGTTTTGACAGAGAAACCCCTACTAAACCCTCATCATCTTCTTCCTGTTTAACACACTGAAAAGAATGATCATCAGCTCCTTTGTGAGTCCTCACTGCATGAATTAGTTCATACTTAGCTTTCTTTTTATCTCCCCTTCTGTTTGACAATAACACAGCAGCTCCTCCAATTCTAAACAGACAATTTGTCACTAGCATTGACCTGTTATTTCCACAATACCAATTCATGGTTATGTTCTCCATGCTCACAACCAAAGCATATGAATTCGGTATTACTCTCAATAGATCTTTTGCTAGATCTATAGAAATTAACCCTGCACTGCATCCCATTCCTGCTAGATTAATGCTCTTGATATTGCCTCTCATTTTATAATGGTTCACTATCATGGCAGAAAGTGAAGGGGTTGGATTAAACAGGCTGCAGTTAACTATTAGGATGCCTATATCTTTAGGTTTAATCCCTGTTTTTTCAAGCAGCTCATCAATTGCACCAAACATTACCTCTTCTGCTTCTTTTCTGGCCTGCCGCATGCATGGCTCGCTGTTTTCTTCTTGAAAAACAAATGGCGGAACATAGGTCTCGTCTCCAAGGCCTGATCTGAGTAGAACTTTCTTCTGAAACTGAAGACTGGTCTCGTTATGCACTCCACATTGCCTCGCAAATTTTTCCAACACATCTATGCTGCACTTCAGCCTCTCATCCGGCTTGTAACATGCAAAATCCATCAGATATACTGGCCTTGGTCTCAGCATAAAATACAGAGTGCCTAAGAACACAAAAAACCCTGAAAAAATCATCACTTCTACCAGATTGAATCTTAAGTTTTTCCACATTTGCCCTAAATCTTCCTTGCTCAGCCTTCCAAGCTCGGCTGCTGCAACGAGAATCAGAGGAACCAAAAAAAGATACATGAAATGCGTGATTGCATAATGGTACCCTAATTTGACATGCCGAAGACTAACGGATTGAAGAAAATCCGGCAGCTGCCTTCGGATTTTGATCACTACGTTGGGCTCTTTTGAAGAACCAAACTCAAGCACAGTTTCTGCCATTTGTAAAAATGGGCCAAGCAGCAGAGAATCAAATCGGCCGGAACCAATAAGCCAAATTGCACGTTCGATTCAACAGCCCATGTCAACATATATAAGAAACATTTTGGAGCGCCCAATAGATAGAAACTCCGGTAATGGCGATCAACCAAGCCTAAACTTGTGGAAATCCGACCAACAAACAAAACAGAATTTGCGGGAAAATGGATCAAACAGGAACCAAGATTTAGGGCTGGATGCATCGTCATTGGATTAAATCCCGCCGTAGAAGCTCTGGCTTGTTCTTCGTACTCCTCAACAGGTGGCTTGATGCAGGGCACCGCCCCACATATGCGTCAAATTTAGGGCCCCCCAAGATCGAAGCATCATAAATTCACCATTTTCCTTGAATTTTAAACACAGGCAATCTGCAATCTCACATTTCTATATGATGTTTTGGATGTTGACTTCGCTCAAAAACTGTGCCTGCATGTTTTAGAAAGTGGCTTTAGATTTCCACATTGGTAGAATAAGAACTAGAAAAAATGTTTAAGGAAACAAATATAACTTATGCTCACGTTGTGCTGTTAAGCCTTTACATCTCTAGAGAATTTAAGGTTTAGACATTGGATAAGGTTTCTGATAAAATATTAAGTCTTTACATCTCGAAGGAATTTAAGGTTTAGACATGGGATAAGGTTTTTGCCAAAATATCATCACCTAAAATGATAAGGTTCTCAAAAGATTTTCAATATGGTTTTTAAAGGGAAGACAAAGGTATAAATATGTGAGCGAGTTTAATCTAGGGCTCGCATGGTAAACTTTTAGGGTTGTGACACTAGCTGCTTTTAGATGGTGAAGATGACACCAGCAATGCATAACCCTGTAGATCTCTTTTCATATACAACAAGGGATTCTTACTGGTTCTTGGATTCAATTGTGCAAACGCATGCCAGTAGATCTGTAGGGCCATAGCCATAGTCTGGGAAGAATTTTTAGCACTTGTTGAAAAAGTTTTTTTTGGCTTGGTGATGTATTGCCACAAAGAAGATGCATCTAGTACTTGCAAGGTTTATTTGTCTGCTTGTGTTGGTTTCACCATGTTTCCAAACGATTTATTGCTCTGGTTTGGTCGGGCTGGCTGATATTAGTAGATGTGCTGGCAGGTGTAGTTTGTGTATGTATTTATGTATAGCATCTTGATGTAATATGTAGCATAATAACAGGGGGTTTTCTTTGTGTTTTTGTACGCTTTTCACAAAGGTTTTCCTAAGATTTCATGGCGTATTCGAATGGATGTACTAATGCGTACATCTAGAGTGCACCATTTCTTAGTCGTTGATTTAGGGTTTTTTTTTTTCAATGGTCCAACATCCAAGGGCTCACAATAAAAGCCCTCTTTTTATTTGAGGGGCTGAACATGCAAGCCTCGTGGATAGCATTTTAGGGCATTCTTTGCCCTAAAGCTTGGCCATGAACCAGGTATCAGGTATCAGATTGCTTGTTTATAAAGATTGGCCATGAACCAGGTATCAGATTGCTTGTTTATGTCGGACCCAATTCCAGGTATCAGATTGCTTGTTTATGTCGGACCCAATTCCGACCAATATCTGGGTGTTTTATACAACAGGACCCATATCTGGGTGTTTTATACAACACTATTTGGGTTCTTCGGAATTAGTTGGGGGGTCAAACCCACGGCAAGAATGTCGAAAAAAAAGCTTCGATTGAAGATCAAACTTTTCTGTGGCTATAGTCGCAAGATGTGCTTTTTTCCGACAAACAGGAGCATGGCAGAGAGAGGATTGCATGGCAGAGAAGTTTTCCTGAAATATTCTGTAGGTTTGCATTTCGATTTTTACAGATTTGCAGAATCGTTTAAAGAAATCGTAGCTTTGAATAAAACTGGCTATGGTGGAAGGACCTTGTTTTTTCAAGCTAAGCTGGCGCATGTAATCCAATACGTATATGATAGTGCTTCCGTTGATATTGCCATAATCCGACAAGATCTGCCTGCACAGCCCAAAACAGGTCATCATAACTCAACCCTAATCCGCTTTTCTAAAGGATTTTCTGCACAAATTCTTCGATGTTATGCTCAATCAACCGAGGAAACTCTCTTCCAAGGCTAAAAATGATGCCGTCTTCGGTAAGCCGCCCATTAATGGTGCCTTCTGTTCCAGGTACGTAGCTTTATCCTGCCCATCCTAGCTCAAAACAGGGTTTTTCTACCCGAGGAATGGGGTCTGATCCAAGCACCATAAGAGGCTTTGCCATAGTTTGTCTGTAAAAAGGGCCAGATTACTCCAATGCAAAGGGATTTTTGGATTCTTGCAGGCTTTGATGTTTCTTTGAATTTGTCAGCTTTATCTTGTCTCCAAAATACGAAAACAGTACAAGAATGGTTTTGTTTTCTATGAAGCATGTGTCATTTCTGCCGAAGAAGCCAGATCCAGAGGGCAACTACCCGTTGGGTTATAGAACTTGCAAATACAAAGCAGTTGAATCAGGTGCATTTTCTTGATTTCCTCATTTTCTTGATTTCCTTATAACTGTCCTTATAACTTCTGGCATTCATGGCAGAATAGGAAAGAAGAGGGCATGGTTGTTTAAAATAGCCTGTTTTAATCTTTAGCATACTTAGAATACTTGACACTCTAAGGTAATGCACATACTTTACACCTTTCTGTAAGCTTGAAATAATCAAGTCAAAACAACACTTTGAATGTATATCGTAGGCCCCAATAAGTTTGAGCTCTCATACTTACCATGCTCTAGTTTTTAATGTCTTTAGTAGGAATATTCTCTTCCAGGAGATAGCAAAATTATTCACTTAAGTTTCAATCTACAAACAAAATGCCAACCACAGCTTTGCAGCGAAGTTCCATGCTTAACGTCTAGGTCAACATTTTGGCATAGAGGATAAAGGTGGGATTCCGGGTCCGAATCATTCCATATTTGTTGGAGATCTTGCACCGGATGTTACGATTATGTGCTTCGGGGCAAAACAAAGTTTACATTGATACTAGCACATGTTACCATATGCACTAGCATATGCATGACAATGTGCAGTTTACAATAGTTTACATGATTCTTGTATTGCAATATTCAGATTACAAAAAATGAATATAATGAATATAATGCTAGATATTGATTACACAAAATGTACTCATAGTTGTTTGCAATGGAAATAATTTGTTTGTCTTGATATTATTGTGCTCTTTAGTAATTAATATTTAGGCCCATAAAGTTTGCCTATGTTTGCTTTAGTTAGGGCCCGAAGGGCCCAAAATTTTTTTTAATATAACAATTAACACACAACTACCATTAACATTATTAACACAAACCATTGCATTTAACACATTTAAATTAAAATCCCCCTTAAACCCCCTTTGGTTTGGGTGCATATTCACACGGGGGGTTACGTAGGGCAGCGAGAGCCCCCAAAATATATTTACAATACATGTACAAAATTAACACCATTAAGTACATTCTCTCAAACCTTATAGTATTTTGCAAACCTTAATATACAGTATACAAAAACGTGTACATGCATACCCCACAAACGAGGATCGCTATTTACGGTCCAGATCTTGGAATAAAGGGTAAATATGCCCATCCGACAGCTCTCGTTGCCCGGAGTAACCCCCCGTGTGAATATGCACCCAAACCAAAGGGGGTTTAAGGGGGATTTTAATTTAAATGTGTTAAATGCAATGGTTTGTGTTAATAATGTTAATGGTAGTTGTGTGTAATATGTAGCAAAATAACAGGGGGTTCCAGGGGGATTTGATATCGATGTAAAAATAACAATTCCTGAAACCATAGACCATATATCCCTAAAACAATTGAATGGGTTGTTATAAATCGAGTGTATATGAATGACCCACGAAAGCCACCGTCTTTGTCCCGCTTTCTTTCTTCGATTCCGGTGGAACTTTAGATGAGCCTGGTTTTGAATCCCCTTTTTTCTTTGGGGTGTACCTGGAACATTCAAAAAATTTATGGTCAGGACTAGAGCAAATAAAACACTTATGCTCACGACGGAGGCGATTCTTCCGAGCCATATAGGATTCTTTAGGCTCCCTCTCTTGTGAAGACTTATCCTCCTCCCGAGAACGCTTTGCACCTGACCCTAAAGCAGAAATAGTAGGAACATGATCTCCATTGTTACGCCCTTCACGATGCACGGGTTTAACAAACTTGTGAGAATGACCCGCCTGGGAATCATATGACATAGGTTTAAACCCCCTTTGTGCATTGATGGCCTGAGTTAATGAAAGACCCTCCTCTTCAACTTTTTCTGCTAGTTTGCAGAGGGCCCCAAAAGAAAGGTTTGCAGCTTGAAGATCCAACTTGGCTCGGATCCAACGATGGACACCGCCCATCAAAAACCGGCCAGATTTTTCTCGCATCATTTTTGCCAAGCCGAGACCTTTCTTCAAGACTCTTGCCGAAAAATCACGAACGGACTCCTTGTCTTTTTCGGGTCAACTGGTTCCATTCTCGCGAGCAAATCCCGGCTCCCAATTATGACCCGTAAACCTTTCCTTAATGAGTGTCTCAAACTCGCAAATGTTGTGATCGGAGTTTCCTTAGGCGGTGCTTGAATAGATCAAGCTACCAATCCTTAGCGACCCTCCTAAATGACGCTCAAAGAAAATAAAGCCGAGTGTCATCATCATCTTTGGTCTTGGCGAAATATGAGTTCGGGATCCCGCAACCATGCAAAGAGTTCCTGGTCGCATCATCCGTGGCTCGCCAAATAAGGTTTGAACTCAATTTTCACATTCTTTAGGATCTTAATACTTACCGACACGTGGATGTCCCGCATCATGTGACAGCTTCAACTCCGAACTTCGCCCGGCGAAGTCCATGTCCCGAAGCTCGTCAGATGCGCGAAGCTAAAGCAGCTTCCAACTTTTCGCTCAAAATCGCATTGTCGGTCTCCAACTCCATTACCCGATCCACTACCTCAGCGGATTGGTCCATCACAACTTGAAGCTCTGATACCACTGAAACGCACAAATGACGTGCTAGCTATACTCGCCACCCAACCACGAACTCAGCACAGATACTGAAATGCCCCCTGAGCTCTCCCCCGAGCCTCTTTATAGCTAGCAAACTCTCTATGCATGCATGCAACCCTCTATGCTCCCCCGAGCCTCTTTATAGCTAGCAAACTCTCTATGCATGCATGCAACCCTCTATGCATGCATGCAATTATGACCCAGAAACCTTTCCTTAATGAGTGTCTCAAACTCTGCAAATGTTGTGATCGGAGTTTCCTTAGGTCGGTGCTTGAGTAGATCAAGCCACCATTAATCCTTAGCGACCCCTCCTAAATGACGTTCAGCAAAATAAAGCTGAGTGTCATCATCATCTTTGGTCTTGGCGAAATATGAGTTCAGATCCCGCAACCATGCAAAGAGTTCCTCTGCATCATCCGTGGCTGCCAAATAAGTTTGAACTCAATTTTCACATTCGCGCCAGTCTTAATACTACTGACACGTGGATGTCCTGCATCATGTGACAGCTTCAACTGCCGAACTTCGGCCCGAAGCGAGTCCATGTCCTGAAGCTCCTGTATGCGAGCTAAAGCAGCTTCCAACTTTTCGCTCAAAATCGCATTGTCGGTCTCCAACTCCATTACCCGATCCACTACCTCAGCGGATTGGTCCATCACAACTTGAAGCTCTGATACCACTGAAACGCACAAATGGCGTGCTAGCTATACTCGCCACCCAACCACGAAAGTGGACGTTCAGATAAAGTTTTCTGGGAAACTATATGTTTAATGCTTTGATGATCAGTCAAAATATGAACGGCGGAAGCCTAAAACATAATGACGCCAAACCTTCAAAGCATGGATAACAGCCAAGAATTCTTTATCATACACACTATATCTACTTTCGGATTCCAAAAATTTACGACTTTCAAAAGCGATAGGATGACCGTCCTGCATCAAAACTGCACCCAAGGCAGTCCCACTAGCATCAACACACATCAAGTAGGGCACCCCAAACTTTGGTAACCGCAGTACAGGAGGGTTAACCATAGCATCCTTCAAAGCCTGAAAAGCAATTTGTTGATTATCACCCCATAAGAAAGGCACATCCTTTTTGATTAATAAATAGAGTCCTGAAGCAATGCTAGCAAAATTCTTAACAAATTTTCTATAATAACTGCACAATCTCAAAAAAGAACGCAAAGCAGTCACTGAAGACGGACTAGGCCAACTTAAAATTGCATGTACTTTGCTAGGATCCACTTTGAGACCTTCACCGCAGACAATATGGCCTAAGTATTCAATCTCAGATTGAAAGAATATACTTTTCTTAATATTGAGCGTGATCCTTTCTTTTCGCAAGCGAGAAAAAACCTCTTGCAAATGCAAATAGTGTTCTTCTAAAGACTTGCTAAAAACTAAAATATCATCAAAGAAAACAACTACAAAATGACCATGCACATTCTCAAAGATTAAGCCCCATTAACCTCAAGAAAGGAAGCTTCTACAAGCGATTTGTGAGACCAAAAGGCATGACGAGAAACTCATAATGTCCAAAAGTCGTTCTAAATCTTTGTTTTATGCACGCGTCTTCGGGCCACTTTAAGTTGCCAATAGCGGACTTAAGATCTAGACGGCTAAAACCCGAAAGCACCTTGTAATTGATCAAAGAGATCATCCGCACGTGGAATAGGAAACTTATTTTTTATAGTAATCTTATTCAAGGCACGGTAGTCAATACACATACGCCAAGAATTGTCCTTTTTCTTGACCAGTAAAACTGGTGCACCAAAAGGTGAAGAACTATGCCGAATCAAACCAGCTTGAAGTAACTCATCAAGTTGGCGCTTAATCTCAGCTTGTTGCCCATGCATTCTCCTATAAGGAGCTTGATTTGGGGGTTCCTTTCCCGGCAAAAGATCAATTTTGTGGTCTTCTGGCCGCTGAGGAGGTAATGATGTGGCAATGTCATTAGAGAACACATCAGAATGATTCATAAGAAACAAAGTTTGACGCTCATTTATTGGTGATGTAAGTGACTTATTACGCGAACCCACCAAGTAAACAAAATGAGATTTCATTGCCAAACGCTTAAATTGAACAACAGAAACTATTGGAATGGGGGCTATCACAAGATCCTTAACCAACTTAAAGGTCTTTTTCCCGCCCAGTCAACCAAAGGATTATACTCTTGATGCCAGGGCATCCCAATCAAAAGATCCACACTGCCAAGCTCAGCCACCAAAAAAGTATGCTTGGCGTTAAAACCTTGAATGGAATATTCCAAATCTTTAACAACCAAGGCACAAGGTGAAAGTTGACCCCGAAAAGCGGGCGACAAATCCATCGCATTTGTCAACGGAATAGTGGACAAGTCCAACGCCTTCACTAACCTGTCAGAAATCACATCAAACTCACTACCAGGGTCAAAAAGAGCATGCACTTTCTGATCCCGGACAGTTGCCCAAAAACGCAAAAGCTGACTATGTTCAGGATGGTCTAGTGTATAGGAATGACCCACAAAAGCCACCGTCTTTGTCCCGCTTTCTTTCTTTGATTCCGGTGGAACTTTAGATGTACCTGGTTTTGAATCCCCTTTTTTCTTTGGTGTGTACCTGGAACATTCAAAAAATTTATGGTCAGGACTAGAGCAAATAAAACACTTATGCTCACGACGGAGGCGATTCTTCCGAGCCATATAGGATTCTTTAGGCTCCCTCTCTTGCGAAGACTTATCCTCCTCCCGAGAACGCTTTGCACCTGACCCTAAGGCAGAAATAGTAGGAACATGATCTCCATTGTTACGCCCTTCACGATGCACGGGTTTAACAAACTTGTGAGAATGACCCGCATGGGAATCATACGACATAGGTTTAAACCCCCTTTGTGCATTGATGGCCTGAGTTAATGAAAGACCCTCCTCTTCAACTTTTTCTGCTAGTTTGCAGAGGGTCCGAAAAGAAAGGTTTGCGGCTTGAAGATCCAACTTGGCTCGGATCCAACGATGGACACTGCCCATCAACCGGCCGATTTCTCTGCATCATTTTTGCCAAGCCGAGACCTTTCTTCAAGACTCTTGCCGAAAAATCACTTAACGGACTCCTTTGTCTTCTTTGGGTCAATGGTTCCATTCTCAAGCGAGCAAATCCCGGCCCCAATTATGACCCGTAAACCTTTCCTTAATGAGTGTCTCAAACTCGCAAATGTTGTGATCGGAGTTTTCTTAGGTCGGTGCTTGAGTAGATCAAGCCACCAATCCTTAGCGACCCCTCCTAAATGACGTTCAAAGAAAAATAAAAGCCGAAAGTGTCATCATCATCTTTGGTCTTGGCGAAATATGAGTTCAGATCCCGCCATGCAAAGAGTTCCTCCGCATCATCCGTGGCTGCCAAATAAGGTTTGAACTCAATTTTCACATTCGCGCCAGTCTTAATACTACTGACACGTGGATGTCCTGCATCATGTGACAGCTTCAACTGCCGAACTTCGGCCCGAAGCGAGTCCATGTCCTGAAGCTCCTGTATGCGAGCTAAAGCAGCTTCCAACTTTTCGCTCAAAATCGCATTGTCGGTCTCCAACTCCATTATCCGATCCACTTCCTCAGCGGATTGGTCCATCACAACTTGAAGCCCTGATACAAATTCTACAAATTCTAATGCTTTTAAATACAAATTTTAATGAGACTCTTACACAAAAGCTCTTCTCCTCATCAATTCCCAGATGCTACCAGAAATCTACTATAAGATTGCAATATAAAAAATTATCTATGCAGAAAGAATAACACATGAATTGAATTGAGGCATGGACTAATATAGAGGCCTCCACTACATTTGAATTGAATTGAGGCATGGAAAAATATCCAGAGGCCTTCATTACTAGATTTGACAGATTTGAGAGTTATCCATGCAAGTGAGGCTGGATAGCAGGCGTTTCAGACACTGTTCTCTTAGTTCCCATCGTGAGGATTTGCTGAGGCAGCAGATGGAACACCCAAACCAAATGCCAACCCCCTAACCTGTAGCTGCTCCCAGGTTCTACAAGTCAGGGGACTGGCAAGAAATGCTTGATCCTTTCCGTTACACGCACCTGGAGACAATTTGTCATTCTTAATATTAATGATCCAAGAAGTCGCAAGAACCCGTACTACTTACCAACACAAATGATGGTGAGATTAAAGTTTCATCTACTTTAATGTTTTTTGGCTATTTGAGGTGGATAGCCATACAACCAACATAAACGTAGCCAATTATAGGCAATGCCCCCCAAATTACTAGCAACTGGAATAGTCTACCATGGTATGAAAGACCTAATTTTTTTTAAGAGGTTGAAGCACAAGAGTTGAGTTAGAAGGTCCCCAAATGTTCATCTTTATCAAAAATCTAATCACCACCTAGGTTGCAACAATTGGCTCATTTTTAATCACCGTGAGGTTGCAACAATGAGCTCATTCTCGTCTCAAGGATTGACATTCTATGACTAACGGCTTAAATGAATAATGGCATGAAAGCATCGGGTCCCTAACTCCACATTCTTATGTAATCTACATGCATCAAGCAAAATCATATAAAGGAATATATGCATGTAAACAAGACTCACTTCTAATACACTTTCGCTTCTTTAAATCTTCCGAGCGACCTAAGTTACCTAGAATGCAAGCCACATGAAGTACGTTAGCTTTAATACCATGTAACTCTTTCATAGTTCTGAAATACCGAGACTTTCATCCATCCAGGCCCATGTGGCTGAAAGAAGTAAGAATACGTCCATATGCTATATCATCGGCGTTACACCAACCTTTTGCATGTTTCTAAAGCATTTGACTGTGGATCCGGGATTGCCAAAGCTGAGCAGTATCCCGCAAGCATTGCACCCCATGAGTCCAGGACTTGATCTCGCAGACCGTCAAATACTTTGCATGCTTACGTTATGCTTCCGCATTTGGCATACATGTCAACAAGGTTATATCCTAAAACAATGCCGGTGTGGAAAGCACTCTTGACAATTTCTTTGGTGAATTTGCCCTCGCCATGTTCTATAGCACCTATATTGCCACATGCTTTCAAAATGCTCGAAAATGTTATCTCATCCGGCTCTATCCGATCATGTCCGCATTTGTTCATAATATTCTAAAGCAAGACAACCTTCGTCATGTTCAAGATCCTGAAATTATCACATTCCATGACACCACATTACACGAGTTTGCAATGCGTCAAAGACTCCTTTTGCCTCTTTCAAACTTCCGGACTTAGCATACATGTCGCCGAGAGTATTCCCTATAGCAACCTCGAGTGGAATCCATATGCAAGAATCTGTTCATGAATGCACCTCCCTCGCTTGATGTGTTGTATACTAGTACATGCTTTTAGAATGCCCAAATATGTCACCTTATCGGGTTCTCAGAGCATTGTCTTGCATTTGACCAAAATATTCAAAGGCAAAGACATCATACTTATCATCTTCGCAAGCATCCCGCAATTATTGCACCCCATAATCTGCGTTTGATTAATTGAGATATTAAAAAGTCCTTGTGCTTCCCGCAAGCTATCGAATATCGCATAGATGTCAACAAGGATGCACTTTGGACAGCAATATCGATCCGAAATCTATTTTCAATTATTTGTTCATGGATGACCCATGCCCCGGCATATGTGGATTATCCCAATTGATGCTTTCAAGACGTTCAAAATGTGACTTTGCTTGGCTTTATGCCACTATCTTGCATTTTCTTGAAACATTCCATGGCACAATCACTTTCACCATGTTGGCCATAGGTCGCAATCATTACAGACCCAAGATACAACATCCGGATTTTGCAAAGACATTTCAAATGTATTCTCAGGCCTCCTTCAAGCTATCAAGCTTCCCATAAACATCAACAATTGTGTTTCCAAGAACGATTGTCACATACAAGGCCATTCTCGATAATGCATTCATGAATATATCCGCTATGCTCTAATGCACCTACGCTTGCGGTGGCTTTCAAAAGGCCTAAAAAATATAACCCCTGTTCGGGTTTGACACTATGTAGCTCCAGCTTATGGAAACATTTGAAAGCAAGGTCGCCTTTGCCATTCGAGGGCATATCCCGAGATCATTCCTCCCCATGACACCACATCTGGAACTTGCAAATTGCCAAAGACTTTTTACGCTTTCGTCTAAGGATCCACTCTTGGCATACATATCAAGGAGTATCTTACTAGCAAAAACATCATCTTGGTACCCATTTTCAATGATATGCTGATGTATATACCTACCGTGTTGTATGAAACAGATGCTAATGCATGCTTTTAAGATGCTATTAAGTATGAATTTGTCTGCCTTTATACCTTTAATTTCTATGTTGTCAAATAAACTGAGGGCTATTCTACCTTCACCTAGTTTGACATGAGAATCCATAACTGAATGCCATGTATACTTACTTGGTTTTGGTACTCTGGAGAATGCAAGGTTAGCTTCAGGCAAGTTTTCACAGGAACCAAACAAGCGAATAAGATGATCTGCCAAGACAGGAACAGAATCTAGTCCATTTTCAACAATTACGAACTGAACCCGCTTGCTCAAGTCTAGATCTTGCAGTTTTGCACACTCGCGAACCAAATTGTAAGCTACGTATCTGGATAGCTGCCGTTTGGATTGAGCAGATTTAAGGGCCTCGTCGATCCAGCCTCGAGCAAGGAGCGAGCACCGGTTTCCCGGTTTCCATAGTTTCTCTCCAGCAATAGGGGCAACCTAGCATTTACAGCCTATGATGGGTTTTTAGCAGTCATTGGCATATTCTGGGTATATATTGGCATATACCTAGCATATGCCACAAACCCACCTCAACAAGGGCTTGCCCCCTTAGGGGCAACCCAAAAAACATAGATTCAAGATAAACAAGGTGCTGCGCACGGAGGTTGCCCTCCATGGCCGGAGAGTGAAGTGGTTTAAGTTGTAGTTGTAGACAATAGAGTGTTTGAATCGGAATTGCTATTTTAAGACATTGACATTTCGTGAAGGTGATGGTACGCATTTGCATTACTAAGTTCTGCTTATGTGTCATAGTCCTGATAGACTCAGGAAGTAGCCACAACTTTGCATCCCCAAGAATGGTTGAAATGTTGAAGTTGAAACCATTGAAGTCAAAGCCGAGGCCTGTAATCTTAGCAAGTGGGGCAGTAAGGCAAACGGCAGGCAAGAGAATAAACTTCGACATCGACTTGCCAGGGATTAACATCCAGATGGGGGACAGAAGTAATGGGAATCAGCAAATATGACTTGATAATAGGAATGGAGTATCTTGGACCAGCAGGGGCCATCATTGATTGTGGAAAGCGGAAGGTGACCCTCACGACGCCCGACGCCAAGATCATTGAAATCACAGGTAAAGAAGTTGTTCCCATCATGCAGTGCATGTCTAGTAAACGGCTGCTCAAGTGCATCAAGAGTGAGCAGGTAGCTTACATCTTCAAGCTTGAGATTGAAGAGCCCGAGTCAGAAGAAAGCAAGGAAGATAAAGTGCTCAGCAAGTTGCCCAAGCAAATAGCTAAGTTGATCACGGAGTTCCACGATCTCTTCCCGGATGAGATCGAGCACCTCCCTCCTTACAGGGGAGTCGAGTGTGAGATAGCACTCGAACTAGGAACGAAGCCGACAAGCAAGGCTCCATACAGAATGACGACGCAGGAGCTGACGGAGCTAAAGAAGCAATTGCATGAGTTGCTCGACCTAGGCTTCATTAGACCTAGTGTCTCACCATTTGGGGCACCCATTCTTTTTGTCAAGAAGAAGGATGGCAGCTTGAGGATGTGCATAGACTATAGGCAGTTGAACAAGCACACCATCAAGAACAAGTATGCGCTCCCCAGATTGGATGACTTGATGGATCAGCTCCAAGGGGCAAAAGTCTTCTCCAAAATTGACTTAAGATCAGGATATCATCAGATCTGGATAAAGGAAGAAGTTATCCATAAAACCGCCTTCAGAACGCGGTATGGGCACTATGAGTTCACGGTAATGCCTTTCGGCTTATCGAATGCCCCAGCAACGTTCATAAGACTCATGAACGACATCTTCAGGGAGTTCTTGGACACCTTTGTGATAGTTTTCTTTGATGACATTTTGGTGTATAGCAGATCCCTTGAAGAGCACGTACAATACCTAAGGAGAGTGCTGGAGAAGTTGAAGAGGCACCAGTTGTACGCCAAGTTGTCGAAGTGCCACTTCGCAACGGAGAAGGTGGAATACTTGGGGCATGTGATCTCAGCAGAAGGAATCTCGACGGATCCTGCCAAGATTGAAGCAGTGATTCAGTGGCCGGCACCGGAGAATGTCCATGAGGTCAGAAGTTTTCTTGGCCTAGCAGGGTACTACAGGAAGTTTGTGAAGAACTTTGCAAAGATAGCGGCCCCACTAACAGACTTGACGAGGGCGGAAAAGGTGAAAGATTGGGCAGATCATTGGCACAAGAAAGCCCAAGCGGGGTTTGAATTGTTGAAGGAAGCTTTGACAACCACCCCCGTCTTGACCCTGCCAGACCCAGAGAAAGACAAGCTGGTGGCGACAGACACAAGTAAGATAGCCACAGGTGCAGTGCTCATGCAGGAAGAGCGATTAGTAGCGTATGATTCCAGGAAGATGAACGACGCCGAAACGCGCTACCCGACGCACGATCAAGAGTTACTTACGGTTGTCAGGGCATTAAGAATTTAGAGGCACTACCTCTTGGGAAGGTCCAATTGGATACAGATCATCAGAGCCTCCAGTATGTGTTCACACAACCACACCTTAACCTGAGGCAGCGAAGGTGGATGGAGTTCCTCGAAGAGTATGACTTTAATATAGTCTACAAGTCGGGGAAGCTCAACGTGGTAGCAGATGCGCTTTCAAGGCATCCCCTGACAACTAGAGTGCATTGCAATGCAATTTCGACGCTCTCCAGCGACTTCGGAAAGAAGATTGAAGAAACCTTGCCAACAGATGTGGACTTCAAGGAAGTATGTGCAAGCTTATGTAGGGAGGCAAGAACAGATAAGGAGAGAGAAACCTTCAAAAAATTTTAAGAAGGAAGGTAATCTCTTGTACCATAAGAACAAGTTGTGCATGCCGGAATCATCAGGTGTAAGGAAGTTGATTCTCCATGACACCCACAACAGTCCAATAGCTGGCCATGCAGGATTTATGAAGACATATTTCAAAGTGCGCAGCAACTACTATTGGCCAGGAATGAAGAAGCAGGTAGCTCGCTACATCAAAGAGTGTCAGCTATGTCAGCAGACGAAAGCAGAGCAGTTTCGAATTCCAGGGGCATTGGAACCACTAGCGGTGCCAAACGCTAAGTGGGAGGTCATCAGCATGGACTTCATAACAGGGCTTCCAAGGACAGTAAGAGGGAAGGATGCTTTGATGGTAGTGGTCGACAAGTTGTCGAAGATGGCACACTTTGTGCCTTGCAGGACCACGGATACAGCTATGGATACAACGAAGCTCTTCACCAAAGAAATCTTCAGGCTCCATGGCATGCCAAGGGAGATCATCTCCGACAGGGACCCGAAATTCATGAGTGCCTTTTGGCAGGACCTCTTTGCGACAATTCAGACGAAGCTATCCATGAGCACGGCCTATCATCCTCAGACGGATGGGCAAACGGAGCGGACAAACAGAATTTTGGAGGATATGCTACGAAACTATGTCTGGAACAAGCAAGGTATGTGGGAAGAATTTATTCACTTGGTGGAGTTTGCGTATAATAGCACCAAGCAGGAGTCATCCCAAATGTCGCCGTTTATGATCAACTACGGCTACCAATGCCTAACTCCAGACACTTGGCACAATCCCGTGTCAAAGGTAGAGGTTTCGCAGCAAATGTTGGCTGATATGCAACAGCTGGTGGAAGAAGTTCGAGGATACCTTCTGGCAGCAAGGAGTCGACAAGAGAGCATCGCCGACAAGCATCGGACGGTCAGAGAGTTCCAAGTTGACGACAACGTGTGGCTCAAGATCAAAGTGAAGCAGACGGAGCTCCGCATCGGAAACTGTAAGAAGCTTGCTCCAAGGTGGGCTGGACCCTTCAGAATAGTCAAGAGAGTAGGTAATCAATCCTACAAATTAGATCTACCAGCACACCTAAAGATACATAAAGTCTTCCACGTGAGTTTGTTGAAGAAGTATACTCCAAATCCAGAGGAAATCTTGGACACTCCAACCTTGTTGGAAATGACGGAGGAGCAGCTGGAAATAGTTCCAGAGTTGATTCTTGATAAAGCCTTCAAGAAAACAAGGAGATCAGAGTTTCTCCAATATTTGGTCAAGTGGAAACACTTGCCGGTGGAAGACGCGACATGGGTACTTAAGAAGGATCTAATAAAGTAGTACTCACAGTTTATGGAGCAATGGGACGGCAAGGTCATCGCCGAAGAAATCGGCTCAGGCATGTTGATTTGTGTAGATTAATGTCTTTGTGTAGTTAAGATTAATCTACGCATGCAACCTATGCTTGGTATGGGTTGCATGCGTTGCTACCGATGATGAGACCACTACGGTGATCTCTAGGACGTGGTGTAATGTCAATGTAGGCATGACCGCGGTTCCGCTTGGATGAGTAGATTAGAAAGTCTACTTCTGTCCCACGGAAGTAATGTAATGTAATGTATTGATCACGCCCACTTAGGACCTTGAAGGTCATGGAGCGAAAAGTACTTTACAATTTCAACAACATAGAACGGTATGAATCAACATCTCTAATGTAATAACCTACTACTTTAGGATCCATGTCAAACAGGGATTGAAAATTAGAACAATGGATACCATGTTTGATTCTAATCTCTTCATATGCAGGGCAGCCAACAAATACATGGTTTTCATCCTCGATCTGATTGCAATCACATAGAGTACAGAGTCTATCTTCTCTAGGAATCCCATACCATCTTCCCGTTTCCACACGTAGCTTGTGAGAGCTGATCCCGTATCTTGCAATCAGTTTGTTTAAAAACCTAGGGATATCGCCTTCTCGTGATATTCTTGGTCCGAGTAAATTACCATCGGGTTTACTTCGGGAGATATAAGAAATCATCCGCAACCCTTATTAGCCCACAATTTCGCCATGCCCAATCGCTTTGTATGAGATCCCTCGGGCCTATAGCAGCGTTAAGCTTGGCCAATTTGCTTCCAGTTATACCCCATTTCTCTGCCCATTCAAGTACCTTGTGGTACCATCCACACTCTAAGAAATATTCAAAGCTATTTGAGGTAGCCTAGTAGCATCTAGATGCGGACTCTATTAACAAAGTTTATTGTTTGAAATAAGGCTTCCACCTCTAATGGAATCAGACCTCCTCCGCTAACAAGATAAAGCATATGGGATCGGCATTTGATGCCCAATTCTTCCCGTGATAAAAGCTTTCAACACCGCTTCAACCTCAAGGCCCAATCGCTTGAGTGACAAATATGGCCCCCAAATTGGTGACCCATAAAGAATGATTGTTTGCACAAGCCGCTTTTGAACAAAGATCTTCTTTAGACCCCAATCATCAAAGAGGCTTTATGGCATTTAGCCAAAGATACTATATAGGGCTGCGTTTTACCACCACATCACTGTCTCTTCAAGCATTCATGCCATTTATAATTGGCTGAAATTTCCAACCCTAGATATTTATAATGATCCACTATTTCTAGGGCCTCGTCTTTGTACAAAAAGGTAGGCCTCTGCATAGTTCCAACAACCATAATTTTTGTTTTCTTTAAGTTTACTGACATTTGCTTTGCATCACAAAATGAAGCCAGGTGATGTAAGTGTACCTGTAATATGTCTGGAGTGTCAGCCAGTAGCACAATGTCATCAGCATATAATAACAGCTGAAGTACATAATCTCCAAAATTAGTGCCAAACATGCATCTCTCCTGCAACCAATCCTCAAGCTGATCTATATACAGTCCGAAAAGGGTAGGCGACAGCGGACACCCCTGACGGACTCCTATAGTGCTCTGTATCTCTATGCTCAAGTCCAAAGAGAGTTTTATGATTACTTCCTCATATAACTTCGCTACAGCCCCCTTCCACGAAGGAGGTACACCTAAATAATCCATCCTGGCACCCAAGTCTTTCCTCGGAACTTTATCAAATGCCTTTGAAAAATCTATAAATGCTAGATATAGAGATTTACGAGGATCTTTGGCCTTCTCAACGATTGTGCGTAATACCAAAATATGGTCCAAGGTATTGTGCTGGTGTCTAAAACCAGCCTGACCTCTTGCCCTCTTGCCATTCTCATCAGCCCAAACGTTGAGCTTATTCTCCAAAAGACTACCCAAAAGTTTAGAGAATATGCTTCCAATCAGAATAGTTCTGTAGTTAGTGACAATCTTCTTGTCTCCAGATTTGTGAATGGGAATCACTCTATTCTCTCGCCAAGCCTTAGGAAGACCAAATTTCACTGCATCATTCAATAGCTTTGTTGTGATTCGTAAAGCCGAAGCACCGCCCCATTTCAATAGTTCCATGCTCAACCCCTGGAGATCCGCTGCCTTACCATTACTCATGTCACTGAGCCTCATTGACACTTCTTCTTCCGTGAATATATCTGAATCCACTTGCAGATCTTCCATAGTGCTTGCATTTTCCACAAAATACAGCCCACTAACCAAGCTGTAAGAACAATGCTTCGTATCCAAAGGGTCACCGGGCTATACCTTTTAAGCACCTTCCGAGGAAAAGTGCGAGGATGTGAACCAAGCCTTTGCCCAAGTTGAGATTGTCTTCGCGTGAAAAAATAGGCTCTCTTTTTACGCCTAATGAGTGACTTGTACCATTTGGGTTTAAAGATCTGACCTTTGGGTAATTTAGGAGAGCAAGTTGGCATTCCCCATCCCACCAACCATTACACCGAGACTTTCTTTTATTGGAATATCTAAACACCTTGGCTGCAGATAATAACAAATCGAGAACTTATTTGAATCAGCTTCGATGTTACCCGCCTAACTTGTTGTTTGCAAAAGATCTTCCGGATATTCCTCATATTTCTCCGCAATGCATAGTTTAGTTTCAATTTTGCTTTGAAACCATCTAAGATCCGAGGTTCTCGTCACATGGCAACCGAGGTCAAATAGCAAGCGGAACATGGTCGATTAAGGTTGCTTTGCACCTATCACAAAATCAGCAATCAAGGAGGAGCATCAGGCTCAACAAGTAATCAACAACACTAGAACCAGTGGGCGTGAAACAAGTCATTGAGCCTGTCTGAGGGAATTGGCCAGTACCATTCAAGATTTTAAGCCCACAGGCTGTTCCAAAATCTAGGAAAAAGTCTCCCAGTTGGTTCTTGATAGTGTCTGCAGAAGATCTAGCTCCTTCGGTATCTTCGATTTCAAATAGCCTGACATCATTTAGATTTTCAAAAGACACAGTTTGACTTCCCTTGGTTCTGGCATTAAAATCCCCAACTAATACCACCTCGCCTTGATCTTTATATGAAAGAGTATCCTTCGTAAGCTCATGAAAAGGGTTGTCTCTATCCATGTTGGGCTGATCATAAATAGACATGTTTAGCGGAGCGAAGTAGACGACCTCGAGAGAGAAGAGGTCATTCAAGAATGCATGATAGGAAAAGCACCTCTAGTCAATGCCTACGGGGAGGACCCTATCCTTCACGCCCCATATACGGGAAGGACCCTATCCTCCATGCTGGGCAACTAAAGGTGTAGGCATGAGCGCCATATAGGCATTATAGGGCGTTGTCTCCACGGCCACGATGGAGGAAGCATCCTCTTCCTACACCGGGAGATTAGCCATGCATGCATGTAGATAGGTGGGGTGGTCACCTTATAACCAAAATTTTACTAATAATTAAAATGGTACTAATGTAGTGTCGACCTGCAAGCCAATAGAGCGCTCCGGAGGGCAAGGAGGTCGAGCTACGAAGACTTGCAACACAAATTTTGTTGGAATGTGTTGCAAGGAATGAAGAGTACCTCGAAGAATAACTGTATATGAAACTGTTAAATTTTGATGTTGTGATAAGTGAACTAATAATTACCTTGTTTTAATGGAAGTAAGAATGGATAAGTTATTTGATAAAGTAATGATGTAATAATGATTTAAAAATATTACCTTAAGGTAATCCTAATAATTATGTAAGTATAATAGTGATATATTGGATGCATCAAGTTGATTGCAGGTTAGGAAGATCCCAAGGTGGGGAGACCCACGATGCTGCAGACAGCATCATTTCAAGGTGGGGAGAATGTGACGTTCCAGCACAGTATACGGTCCCAGGACGTATACTGTACTGCCTCGTCACGCGTACAGGCCACCCCGACTGACGTGTACGCCGACGTGTAGCCAGGCGGGTAGCCCCTAGGGGGCAACTTGCAAGGTATGTGCACGTATTAATGTGCACATTTACCAATATGCACATTTATCTAGGTGCACATTTTCCCATGTGGACACTTTATGCCACCTAGTCATTAAAGGCAAGTGGGCCACACCCAATTATCCCACATGCTTAAAGGGATAATTGGAAACCCCAGCCCTAAACCCTTGTCTATTTAGGTAAGAGGGCATTTTCGTCCATAGGGTTTTAGAGCTCTGTTTTGCTTGCTCCAGGAGTCAAAACCGCCTCCCAGACTCTGTCATAGCGATTTGACTCATTAGTTTTCCTTCCTAGCTTCATCTTCTAGCAGTTCAATAGGATGGTCGAGTTCAGAGCAGGAGGAGCGAGCCAAGGATCAGGTATTTAGTCAATTTAATAGCCAAACCGTCTTCCAGTCATTGTATCAGTAGGTTTAGCCTATTAAATTGCCCATAGCAGCTATTTAGATTCCCAGATACCAGACCCTAACTAAAGAACCTAACTCTATGATATAGATTAGATTTAGTTCTTTAGTTCTTCTGTGATGTATATGGACGATGTATCTCTGTGAACTCATTGTATTGGGAAGGGGGGTAGAGACCCTAAAGCTTGGTAGTTGATGCTGCTAGTTAGCCTCTCTAGCACACTGTAGATTCGGCCTGTGTACAAGAACCACGCCTGGTTGTGGGTGAAGGGGCCAGACTGGCTTATAAAGAGGTTCGTGTTCTGACCCTTGAACGATCCCTCTGGTGTGTAAGGCCTACCGGGGATCACAGTGAACTAGGTCTAATGGCTTGCCACTGCGTGTGGGCAAGGCATGGGCTCGACACCCGTGGAGTGATGCGTCACTCTCCATTGGGTTCAAGTCGAATAAGGGCAGTGGCCCTCTAGTCACCTTGAGTCAGCATGTAGATCTCTGGAGGGAGTGATCCCTACCTGCCCCATCGGAACTGGGGAGATATAACCCAGGAATAGCCCGTCTGGCTATGCATCCGGCGGGCTACAGTCAGGTCCCAACACTTTTCAACCTACTTTGCAAAGTGTGCACAGGAGGGGCGGATGGAGTGGACAACCCTAAGCCATGTTCTTATGCCAGCCAAATCCATTGCCATGAATTCTGTCTGCAATGAACTCTGGAGACCCAAGCCGTCAGTTATTCCTTTGAGTCTGAGCCTTGGGTAGGAATTCCCATGTGATGCGCTGATCTTTGTCTATGCAGATATGTGATGAGCCATCCTTCGAGATGGCTATGTGATGTTGATGTTGTATACTAACATGTATGTTTACGCTTCCGCAGCTAGGTAGGCCCTGAGGGAGACAGGGTAAAATGACCCCTTCATTCTTTCCACTGGAACCCATCGAGGTGGCAGTGATACGTGGAGGGCCCTGTATCAGTATGGAGCTGGTATGGGGGATGAACTCCTGTTTGTATACGGTGAGTGCACCGTATATAAGTAGGGGATGTCACATCTAGACCAAGCCAGAGAAGACATGTCAATCATTTGATGGTATAGTTTAGTTGAATATTCCAGGTTTTGTGGCCATTTAAGATGCATAAATCTAACATGTGACTATTTCCTTTCTAGAAGTCTGCCCAATGATGTAAAGGATTAGAGGATGTTTTGTAAAGGGCCTTTGATGATTACAAAAGGACTTTTACCATGTTACTTCTTTTTCATATTGACTTGTAATAATTACTATTGTTGTTTGTAAGATACAATACATCAATACATCCTGAGTATATGTTTTAAACACTTGCCTTATGAGTGCATATGCTATAGCTTGAAAATAAATCAGTAGAGATTTCATCTTATCATATTAGAATGTTCTTAGAATTTTCTTCTAAAAAACCCTCTAAGCCCTCTAAAAAAAAAACCCTCCAAATAAAAATCCCCGTCGTGAATAAAATTTGGCATCCAAAAAGCCAAAAACCTTAGGCCCATATTCATACGGAAAATACAAAAATGATTTCCACCAACCAAAAAACAATCAATAATAATAGCCGTTAGATCATGAAATATGCCTATAATGTACCTCAACAACAACAACAACAACAACAACAACAACAACAACAACAACAACAACAACAACAATTTATTATCATGTCCACATAGGACCTTGAAGGTTATAGAGCGAAACAAATGTACACTTTACAGTTTCAACAATAAAGATCGATGAGAATCCGCGTCCCTGATGAAAGAGCCTAAAGTTATAGGATCTAGATCAAAAAAGGATTGAAGGTTGCTACAATTGATGCCATGTTTGTTTAAATTCTTCGTATGCTGGAATTCAAAAACACATGACGTTCGTCCTCGATTTAATGGCTTTCACACAATGTGCACAACCTATCTTCTTTTGGGATCCCATAGCATCTGCCAGTCTCCACATTTTAACTTATGGGAACTAGGTCTATACCTTGCAATAAAATGCTTTAGACTTTTAGGAATAGATGCCTTTAAATACCCCTGATCTGAATAAATTAACATTTTATTTATGTCTGTCATGTAAAACGTCATCCGAGATCCCTTTTTAGTCCATATTTTGGTAACAGCTGCTGCTTATATCAGCTCACGAGTACCCACTACAGTGTCTGGCCAATTATCTGATGTTATGCCCCAACTCTTTGCCCATTTAAGGACCTCAGAGAACCAGCCTAAATTGTTTGAACTTTTCATTGCTAATTAACCTGTTTCAGCTGGCAAAATTGCATATGGAGTCTGTCCCTTGACGCCCAATTCTTCACAAATGAAGACTTTCAGCATTGATGCAATCCGTGTCCATTGTTTGGGCGATAATAATGCCCCCCAGATTGGTGCTCCATAAAGAATAACAGTTTGTACTAAGGTCTTAAAAGAAGTTTTCTTCTGTTAATGAGGCATTGTGACATTTAGCTAATATGCTGTACAAAGTTGTTTTCCCTCCTGTAATCCTCCTTTTTATGCAATCTCTCCATCTATAATTGGCTGAAATTTCTATTCCTAAATTCTTATCAACAATCTCCAAAAGCTCACCTTTGTATGGTAAAGAAGGTTGTTTGACCGTTCTAGCAATTATAATCTTTGACTTATGTAGGTTTACTGACATTTTCTTTGCATCACAGAAAGAGGCTAAGTGAACCAAATGTGTTTGTAGGATATCTGGAGAGTCTGCTAATAGCATCAGATCATCGGTATATATAAACAATTGGATCATAAATTTACCTAACTTGGTACCGGATAAACTCTTTGCCTGCAGCCATTCTTCCAACTTGTCAACATAGAGCCCAAATAAAGTTGGGGAGAGCCGACAACCCTAATGCACTCCAATGGTATTCTATATTTTTGTATCTATGATTGATGATAGTTTTATTAAGTTCTCGTTATATAGATTTGCTACTGCACGTCTTAGCTGTTGTGGAACAACTAAATAATCCATCCTTTCTCCCAAATCTTTTCTCAGCACCTTATCAAAAGTTTTTGAAAAGTCAATAAATGCTAGATATAACACTTTTCGAGGGATCCGTTGTCTTTTCAATTAATGTTCTGAGGACTAAAATATGGTCTAGAATGTTATGTCGGTGCCTAAAACCAGCCTGACATTGTGCTCTTTTGTTGTTTTCTTCAGCCCACTGACTTAATTTATGGTTCAAGAGGCTGCAAGGAGCTTGGAGAAGATACTATCAATTAAGATAGTGCGATAATTGTTCACATTATCTTTGTCTCCAAACTTATGAATAGGAATAACCATTTTGCACCAAGCTCTAGGTAACCCATATTTGACTACATTTTCATTAATTTGGTTAAAATAGAGATGGAAGAATCACCAGACCATTTCAACAGTTCAACATTAAGCCCTTGCATATTAACTGCGTTCCCATTTTTCATATCCTTAAGCCTGTCCTCTACATTATGAACTGTCAATAAATCTTCTTGGACCACATAATCTGTCATTTTCTCCTCATTATTCACATAATACAAATTTCTCTACCAGTTGTATTAGAACTGCTGTATCTAGGTGAGTTTGGAAATTGGCACCTTGCTATACCTTCCAAAATGTTCTAAGATGATGGAGGAACAATCGCTTAAGCTTCCATTGCTTGTTCAAAAAGCATTTTTTTTTCTTTTGCTTTATAAAGGCCTTGTACCATTTAGGCTTGAGGATGCATCCCTTAGGCAGTCTCAAGCATGCAACTTGACATTCTGAGTCCACAATAATTTGAGAAGATGCATTAGGTGTAACATTTGAGTCCACAATAATACATTTGGTGTAACTAAAAACCTCAGTTGCAGCTATCCTCAATAAATTTGCGAAGATGCATGCATCAACTTCTAGTTGCCCTGACCATCGTGTCTCTAGTAACAAGCTCTCCAAATGATCTTCATATTTGGCTTTGAGCTCATAATTGAATTTCAAATTCGGCGTAAAACATTTTTCAAAGTGTGATTCTGTCATAAAGCAATTGATGTCAAATAGCAAGGGAAGATGATTTGATTCTGGAAGTTTTTCTGCTAAGGAGAAGCTGTTGATCATGCTGTTGAAAGTGAGCAAGTAATCCACCATACTAGAACCTGTTGGTGTACGATAGATTGCCAATTCTGTATTTGGAAAACTACGTATGCCATTCAGTATCTTAACACTAGAGTCGTCACATGATGTACCAAGTGCATTTGCACTGTTTGTTTTAAAATTCATATAAAATCAAAGATTCAATAATCAGTCAAACCATTCTTACATGTTAATATATGGTTGGTCCCCGTTTATGAGAGTTATGCCTAGATAAATGCAAGGGGGTCAAGCCTGTTTTGCTTCATGTTTAGATAGAGTAAAACTGTCTCAGTGAGAAGATTTTTATTATTTTTTTCATTATTTTTCTATTTTTCTTACAAGTTAATGAGTAAGACACAAAAAATTGCACCTCAATCCGAGGTTTAGGAAAGAAGATAGGGTTGTTTGAACATGATAGGGTCAAAATTGTTGTTTGTGTTCTGTGAACCAATACTAGTTTCCAAAAAGCTGTTCCCAAATCAAATCTCTAACTTTTGTAGGGAAATGAATTTTGACCTAAAATTTTGAATATAAATAGTAGATAATTGCTTTATCTAATAAAAATGTCTATTAGCCTTAATGATGAAGTTTTAATTTTCTTTTATTTTTTCATTTACAAGTGATTGATAACTTATATCTATATAGAAGTAAAATGATTCAAAGTCATCTTATAAAAAATCATATTATGAAAGGTTACCATGATATGGAATCATCCAAAAAACAAACACGTAAAAAAAGCACCGTGTTCATTCACAAGAAATCAAGACAAGTTTGTATATCTGAGACCATTACTCGTCCACCTTCTTTTTTAAATTAAGAACTCCCTTATATTAATCGATTTCCGTTTCAATTGCGGGATATAAGCACTTATGAGCGACTCCATTCCTTAAAAATAATTAATTAATGCTCATGATCTTGAGGTTAAAATAAACTTTCTAGTGTTAGATTTACGTGTTCCATGGATTTCACGAACCCATACATTGAATGGTGAACTCAAAATTTGTATTTTCAAACTTCTCAAAGTTGTGGAAGCAATGCAAAAGAATGAAGACCAAATATAAAAAGCTTTAACTATGAAAAATAAAGATAGACTACTATGTCTGTTTTCTATTGCTGGTCCACATGGCTTAGGATCGTTCAAAAAACCCGAACATCCTCATCTTAATTGGTTTTAAACTAGCCTTAAGAATATATAAATTCCATATATAGCATTCTATTTGAAAAAATTAGTTGATTGCTAGAATTGCATTATTTAATGGTAATGTTAAAGCACAAGCAGATTGAACCTATATGAATCTCCACTCACCCTTCCAAAAATTATGTTATAGAAGGTAGAAAATCGCCATATTATTGTATAAGTGAAAAATGAACAATAAATAGAATTAGCAACGATACTTAGAGAGAGCTACTTCTATACCTAATTCGTCTAATTGTGGACCATAGTGGCCCATGCCCATTTATATTCAAGTCTTACATATAGTAGTATGTTATTTTTAGCATAAAATTGGAGATCTATGTGATGAAGCTTAAATCCATAAAAATTATAGTCTACTATAAAAGACAAGCTAAAGTGACTATTATTATACCCAAAATAGAAACTCCTAAGTAGCAGACACGTGTCCTAAGTTTACGATAGTAAAAAATAAGAAGATTTCATCGTGTGTTTTGCACTAAGACGATACAAATTATATTTTGAACTTCTATCACATATCATGAATTGAAAAAGAATGTTATCTTGCTTTAAAATATGGCAAGCCTAAGTACAAACTAGAAATGGTCTGTGTCTATTTTAAATCAAATCTTCTACATAATATGTTACTTTTAACATGAAATTCAAGGTCTATGTTGCCAAGAAAGGGTCACATTCATAAAACAAAATTGCCTATCATAGTAACTAGAGAAATCTTGTCACTGAGTTCTTCTTCGATGTATGCAGCCAAACTACTAAAACCGCTTCCTGCTCTATCTTTAGTGTTCCAGGCATTAGTAGCCAACCAATATCCATATAATCTGGACGGGAGCAAAATTGATGCTCCCATGTTTCTACAAAAGTAACAAATCTGTTTCACCCCATAAACCTTTTGTGGCATCTATCTTAGCCTGAGATAGGCGAATCTGCCCATAAACCGCCTACTTAAGCGAAAAAACTTTATTATGGTGGGTAATTATTTTTTTTTTAATCTGTTAATATTTTGAAATATACTAAGCACGAGTCGTTTCGACAAATTGGAAAAATGCTATAAAGATTTTAAGTTGTATGGTAATTTTGACACCAATAGACCCCCAAATGCCCTTCAATGAACCACCAAAAAGCCCTCCAATGGACCATTAAATACTCACAATTGACCTTCATTGGGCAACAAGTGCCCATCAATAGACCATGCATTTAGCTCAATTTTTAATAGTTCAAAAGGTAGGCTATTAAAGGGCAAAGGTGGGCTATTAAAGGGCAAAAGTGAGCTATCAAAGGGTAAAAAATGGGCTATTAAGGGGCAAAAAGTGGGCCATTGAAGGGGACACTACAAGGGCTAATGGGGGTTTGTAACGTATTGATTTGTGACGCAAGTTGATTTGCAACGCCATTTCATATTTGTCACATGTGACAACAAATATCAAAGTTTGTAACGAGTGACAAACCATAAATGCTTGTAACGCGTCACCAAAAGTTTGATGAACCAATTTGTAACGTGTAACAATTATTAAATTTGTAATGCGTGACAAATGACCTTTGTAACGCATGGCAAATTTTAAAAATTATGTAACGAGTTACAAATATTATTAGAGATTTAGACATTGGGAACTTCCCTATTTGAGTTTCTCTTCTAGGCGCTATGGATGATCTACTTGCTGATTTGCCTCAATCACTAGGAGGAGAAGATTGAAAGAGCTTGTTGATGAGGCAAGGGTCACGTCCAGCTTTGGCTTATGCATCTAAGTTTCAACAAATTGCCTAGGATACAGCTTGGGATGACATTCCCTGCATGACTATTTCCGAAGGGAGCTTCGGGATGACGTCAAAGATCTGTTGCTGACCATGGATGATTTTGAAACTCCCAAAGAGGCTATTAAGTCAGTAGTCTTGTATGGGAGCCCAGTTTGGGAACCAAAACTGTCAAAGAAATGCTGGTGTGAAATTGAGCACAACAATCTTTTTCCACCCCAATCTATCAACGACTACCTCAGCAACAACAATCTCAATGACCGCCATTTTTCCGACTCCTTCGGCATTCGATGAAAGTTTTAGTCCTTTTGATAAGGTTAGTAAACAACTTCTTGGTACTCTTGGAGTCAGAGGTGGGGAACTAGATGCTTTAGCACATTTTGATTGTGAGATGAATGCTTGTTCCATGGATATTGCGTTTACTTCTAAGCATGTAATTCCTTGAATCAAACTTGAGTATCCGAGGGCGTGAGTCTTCCTTTTGACCAGTCAAAATTCTATTCGTGATTCAGTTTCTGATCTTGATACTCTCTCTGGTTCGGATTTTGATTCTGTTTCTGTTCTTGTTTGGCTTTGACTCTTGCTCCTGTGTCTGCACTTACATCTTCAATTTGTCTATGCTAGATCATGTTCCAGTCCTAGACTCACCACCTATGCGTCCAGTGCAGATTCCTTCATTCAAACCATGTCCACAATTTTGTACCTCGGAGATATCTCTGCAATGAGTTTATCAAAGCTGGCAAGCGAGAGCCTAGTTGCAATCTAGATTCATCCTCCGACGAGCTCTACACATGTGAAGTCTGCTCCAGTGCTTCCAGAGAAGTAGCAAAGTTTCTATGATGTTTTTGATAAAGGCTAGCAAACTTTCACAGCATCATCCCTATGATAGTCCTATTGATTTGCAGCCTAGGACGATACTGTCATATGGTCCAATATATGTATTATTACCAGCATATGAGAGACATGTTCGACAGGTTCTTCAGAAGCTTTGTAAGCATGGGCTATATGCCAAGCTCAAGAAGTACTAGTTTGATCAATGAGGTTCCTTCGAGTCATGATGAAGCAAAAAAACGTGTAAAGGCACTTGGTTTTGAGTATGAAAGTATTCCTATATACTCAAAATGAGTGTACCTTATATTAAAGGACTCTAAAGACATGGTAAAATGTGATAAATGCAATGAATTGAGATATCGTAGTGATGTCCAAGGCTTTACCATCCCAAAGGAAGGTATTGCACTATTTTTGGGCCATCCGATCACCATCAACATCGACATGAATCGTCCATTTGATAACACCCTAGGGTGTTATGAAGTAGCAGTGTGTTATGGCTCCAGTAAACCACTGGCCAAGATTGATCTCAACCGTTGGATCACTATAAACTTGAGGGGGGGCGGTGTGTTAAGGATTTGTTATACACGGATGGATTGATTATTTTGGTAACCATCGACAGAAGAAGAAGAAGAAGAAGAAGAAGAAGAAGAAGAAGAAGAAGAAGAAGAAGAAGAAGAAGAAGAAGAAGAAGAAGAAGAAGAAGAAGAAGAAGAAGAAGAAGAAGAAGAAGAAGAAGAAGAAGAAGAAGAAGAAGAAGAAGAAGAAGAAGAAGAAGAAGAAGAAGAAGAAGAAGAAGAAGAAGAAGAAGAAGAAGAAGAAGAAGAAGAAGAAGAAGAAGAAGAAGAAGAAGAAGAAGAAGAAGAAGAAGAAGAAGAAGAAGAAGAAGAAGAAGAGAATATTCTCTTTGGATCTTTAAATGATGGAAAGCTATAATGGCACTACAAATTCGAAGAAGAAAATATTTCTAAAATAGTATTTGAAATGCTTGCTCTTCTTTGCAGGGTTTCATATCCATTAAAAAGTGGGTTTCATATCCAAAAGAAGATATTTTTTCCAGAAATATTCTTCTATAGAGCATGTTTTTCTCTCAAACAAGCTATAATGGTTTGATGCATTTTTATGCAAATGCTTGGGGACTAGTATATGCTTACACCAGTGTGGCATTTTGAATTCTTTGTGGATCTTAAAAGCTTATTCTTGTGGGCATGTTTGCTCTTCCACTTGAGCTATGGGACATGTTCTATGGTGGTTGTTAAAATATGGAAGAAGTAGAAGAAGATGATTGAAAGCTTGGAAAGCTTGATAAATTGAAAGGTTTGAAAATATGGTGGCATTGAAATCAAAAGGCAAACAAGTTACATGATAGTTAAATATAATATGAGGTTTAATGGCTTGAATATGTGACATTATATTCCAATGGTGGCACATAAATAATGTTGGGCTTGATTCCATAGATGTCCAGATCTTTACTATATTTGAAATTCTTATGATTAAGTTGTGGACCCCATGAAATTCTTATGATTAAGTTGTGGACTTCCATGAGAAGAAGAAGAAGAAGAAGAAGAAGAAGAAGAAGTAGAGATGATGAGGGAGCCGGGAGGATGGAGTCTAAATACCTAGGGATGCTAGTTGATGGATCTGGCAATTCAGTCAAATTCATGTAGGGGACATGACCAATTGATGGAATGTTATGGTTGGCAACCCAATCCTTGGACATTATGGTATGATTGGCGACCCTGATGCCAATTACATGGCTAAAAGGATATCTGCAAACAATAAACTTGAACACATATGACAAGGTATGGTTTATTGATATGTTCTATTTCTATTATACATTAAGCTCGATTTGTATACAAAGTTGCAATTACTAAGGTATTGATGGATGGTAATTGTTGGCAACCTCAAACCTTGGAGATAATGATATGTGTGGCAACATTGGGACCAACATGTGTCTTTTTGAAAAAATAGGAGGAGTATTTGCAAATAATAATTTTTATAAGGCTTGTAGACAATTTCTAGTTCCATTTTAATATCATGAGCTGTTTTATATTTTCAATAAAACTCGTTATTGCTGAGACTTTAAGAATGGGGGCTATGGTGTTTATGGGCCGGATGCGCATTGTAATCTTGACCATAGTTCTGCATAGGGTCAAGCTGGATATGAGAAAATCGAGACTGGAAAAGTTTGGCGCCAACCAACTAGCAGACGGAAGAATTTATTACAGAAAACCATGCTGATCCGAAACCTTACTTTAGGGTCTGCATGGCATACAAGATGGAGAGAAGCATACGAAACCGGCTCCGGCATCCTTTTGTTGTCCGACTTCAATAGCTTGAAAGAAAGATGCCGAAAGGGGTGTATGAAAGACCTGCAGGGAAGAGAAGCCGGGCGCAACAGGCTGGTAATCTCCCCTACAGACGATTTCCAAAGCAGAACTTTGGTGGGAAGCAAGCTAGCAACGCCAAAGACCCAAGACTGGGCGAGAGGAGCGTCCAAAAACAGGTCGGAAATTGCTTGATTTGAGGTTTATGGAGTTGCCATAGAGAAAGTTCATGGATTGGATTGCATACTACTCTTCTGATACAGGTCTATAAGATGTATAGTATGACCATGAGATAAAATAATAATGTTAGGTGATCTAAAATGGGTTGGGTATGCATGATTATTTATGACAGTCTAATCTTTCAGATGGACCTTAAGACCGTACCTTGTTATGATGTGGTAACATATGTGATGTTTCAGATACGGTCTGTGATATGGAATATAGGTTTATGCTACAAGGTTATATGCAGTTAAAGGTAGTGATAACATATCATTCGTCTGATTTACCATGGCACAGAGATGCTGGCCATAAAAATACAGGTCTGAGTTAGTGTAGTACTAAGGTTAGGCTGTTTAGTTTTCAATAGGAGTGATTGATGGGTGATCCATTGATGTTCTATCGGTTAACAGGCTGACGTTTATGATGGGATCTGGCTATAAAAATAATTTAGTGCCCATTAATTTCCCTGGTTCAATGAATGTGCTTGACAGAAAAATACACGGCACTACGGGCACAATAAATCTCTGATTTAGAAGAACCATAACTGACTTAAAATGTATGAGGTTTGAGCATTACTGGGGCTGTGGTAAGCAGCTTGGTTGCATAAATATTCAGTTTGAAACTACATGTAGAAATAAGGTAACTACATGTAATGTTTGCCCAATCTAGATGTATAAATAAGGTGAAGGGCGAAGAGCCAAGATGTCTAACAGCTTACCTGTCATCCCTTACGCTGTTACCATTCTTATGCTAACTAGGGTATTGGTTGGATGCAGGTAACCCAGACATCTTCTCCTATATTTTATGTCAAATTATATTGGGCTTCACAACAACTTTATAAGGAGGTTACACGAGATGATGCATTACGTGATGGACCTGAAAAATGGTGAGATCCTTCTATGGAAAAATCTAAAGGCGGACATATAAGGGTTTGATATTCTATCATGATGGGACCTTGCTGTTAAGGATCTTATTAAGTGTTGAACGGCTGAAATTTGTCCCATGTTCTGAAAATTAATACAGCATTTCTATCTTAGCTGATGATGATAAATAAAGTATAATAGAATGGATAAACAAAACTGTAAACAATAAAAGCTGGAATCAATAATAACAGAAGCATATTTGATAAAGTTAAGAGGTTGAATGTTAAAATAATTTGTGAAGTGTTGAGATATACAAGTTATGTTGCATGAGATTATTAAGCTTGAGATACAACAAATGCTTTTAAGAGGATAGATTCAAAATAACTAGGTCTGATCGTTAACTTGAAGGTTTAATGAGAATGTAAGGATGAAAAACCATAAAGTAGTTGAAAAAGAGATAAGCTGAAAATTGAGATAATGTAAAATTCTTTCCTGACGGATATATTAAGGATTGCCGTGACCTGGTGCAAACTAGGATGGATATATGAAAAAGTTTACATCTTATATGAAACTATTCTTATGACCTGCTCATAAAATAGTGTAAATTTGGATGTTAAACGGTAAAAAAAAGAAGAAGAAGAAGAAGAAGAAGAAGAAGAAGAAGAAGAAGAAGAAGAAGAAGAAGAAGAAGAAGAAGAAGAAGAAGAAGAAGAAGAAGAAGAAGAAGAAGAAG
The DNA here is from genome assembly GCA_021234155.1 of Isoetes taiwanensis. Lineage (NCBI taxonomy): Eukaryota > Viridiplantae > Streptophyta > Lycopodiopsida > Isoetales > Isoetaceae > Isoetes > Isoetes taiwanensis. The sequence continues at coordinate 9,869,978 of JAJEKV010000039.1, forward strand.
AAGAAGAAGAAGAAGAAGAATATTCTCTATGATTCTTTGAATTGTTGTAAGATGTACTCTATATGGCCGACTATCCTTTGTTGTATCATGGTGTAATTTGATTTTAAAGGTTCAAACGATGGAACCATTAGATTATTGATACTGTGGGTTTAAATCAAGAGAGTGACTAATGTTGGCATACGTTATTGTGCCATATCTTCTAAACGACTCCAGAATAATGGTGGGATCAAGAGGAAAATTTTAGCATGGGGTAGTCTTAATATTAACTTCTGTACTTTCCCCTTAAAGATTTTTTTGTGAAGAAGGGAAAGGCACATGGGTGTGATTGGCCACCAAGTGTATTGTTATAAGATAAATGTAAATATTATGTGTATGAACAATTCTATCATCGAACAACTCTATATAGATGGCATCAAATGGTTACATATATTGTGTTATAACAAAAGATAAGCTTTTCAGTTCTTTTCTTTAAAAAAAAAAAACTTATGCATGCATTTCCTTACATGCAAGTGGGCTACATGCAAAAGAACTTTGCATGCAACTTTGTGGCTTATCATTAGCACGAAGGAGCTTATGGGACGTGGGCCTCCTAGCATACAAGTACCCTTAAGGTATACATGGCCATATTCTATTCTAGGGATGAATATAGCTTCTATTTGACTAAGAATTTCAAGATGGGCTCATAGAAAATAATCGGATATGGTGCAAAGCTTTGGCTTGATGCACTTGCACATGGTACTTACAAATTAAAAATAAAAAATAAAAAGTCCCATTGGATGTGTATTTTCATGTGGATATGTATTTCCAATTTATTTGTTAAGTAAAGTCAGTTAGCTTAAGATATTATATGGCCAATGGACGTAGCCTTGGCGGCAACTCTGAGCGCATATGATCTGGCAGTGCAGATATGCTTGCTCTAACAGAAAAATCCGATGGAATAGCAGACCGATTTGTCTGCCCCACATGTTTGACATGGTTTAGGGGCTTTCTCTGTTGCGCTCCATGCTGATGGTGCTTATTCCTTAAATTTTATAGAAGTAGCTACTGCACGCATACATCAAGCGCAAAATATGCACAGAAACTTGAGGCGAAATTATTCAGGTTCTCTCTTATGTTCAAATTGCACAATTCCTTCTTGAATCTAGAGATCTTAAGCCATTAAAATTGTAGATGTTAAATGATAAATTGTTGTAATAATAGTTGTAATTCGGGGCAAGCAGCTTCCGGGGGGATTTTAGGGTCCGTGCTCTGGCGTCAACACCCCCACTCCACGTCAAGTCACGGCGCCAGCTCCGGAATGGCAAATCGACCCTGCCAAATCGTCCGGAATGGCGAAATTACCCTAGAGAGCAAGTTACAAGGTCGATTTTGCAAAAGAAAGAAACACTCACGCCCTCCACGACAGTATCCCGCATCCACATCCTAGACCAATTGACTACGAGTGTGATGGAAGTGAGCTACTTTGGCGCTTCTTGGAGGTCGGGTGGTCTTCTGGCCACGGAACTTGCTCCCCAAGGCAATGTTGACGTTATGAGTCCATTGGCAGAGCCAAATCGCGATTCCGGAGAGGGGAGGTCGCCCGTCCGTCCCCAGAGCCTTGGGGAGAGGAAATTCGGAGCAAGTAGCTTCCGGGGGGATTTTAGGGCCCGCGCTCTAGCATCAACACCCCCACTCCACGTCAAGTCACGGCGCAAGGTCCCGGCCGAATCTGACAAGGAGAGGGCCTCCAAAACGTAAACCCTGTGGGTTGCCAGGTTCTAGAAGGGTTTACGTTTTGGGGGCCGAGACTTGGTCTGTTGCACTTGGGACCTGGCCGAGAAGCTGCAGCCGAGAATACGGAGCAAGGGGAACTGACGGAGCGGAGTTTGGGCATGTCCTCCTCCCGATGTGGCAAGTAGAAGTCGGGGGGTGCTTTTGCAGTGGCAAGACATTCATAAATTCGCAGTTAATGCATTGTACGAAAATAAATTCTGATTTTTTGCCAGCTGGATTCCTAATTCATCTCCAGCACACAACCCAATTTTCGAAATTTTCGGAGAAGGTCTAGGTCAAAGGGTTAGCATTAGAACGGTCGGGGCAGCCCGTTGCAGGGCAACCGAGCTGGCACCCTTCCCCAAGTCAAACGAGGCCAGGACCTTGCAGGGATCCCTCACAAGAGGGGAGAGTCCGAACCCCAAGAGGCGGGATCCAAAAAAGTTTCCGAGGCAGCCCTTCCTGGCAGCGCTCTCCCGGGGGGCTGCACGCTAATGACCACCCTCCCGGAACCCGGTTCCCCTATCCGACCGTTGGATGCTCCGTTCAGGGGCCCCTCTTCGGGAAGGCCCAAAAGATTCCAGATCGGTCCGGGAGAACTTGTCAAACCACGGGGCGTCCTGAGGTCGGCCTTGTAGAAACCACAGTGTTTTGTCGTTCGGGCACCGGGGAGGCTCCGAAATGGCAAATCGACCCTGCCAAATCGTTCGGAATGGCGAAATTACCCTAGGGAGCAAGTTACAAGGTCAATTTTGCAAAAGAAAGAAACACTCACGCCCTCCACGACAGTATCCCGCATCCACATCCTAGGCCAATTGACTACGAGTGTGATGGAAGTGAGCTACTTTGGCGCTTCTTGGAGGTCGGGTGGTCTTCTGGCCCTGAACTTGCTCCCCGGGGCAATGTCGACGCTTCGAGTCCATGCAGAGCCAAATCGCGATCCCGAGAGGGAGGTCGCCTGGTCCGGCCCCGTGGCCTTGGGGAGAGGAAATTGGGGCAAGCAGCTTCGGGGATTTTAGGGTCCGGTGGCTGGCGTCAACACCCCCACTCCACGTCAAGTCACAACGCAAAGGTCCCGGCCGACCGCCAAGGAGAGGGCCTCCAAAACGTAAACCCCCGGGTTGCCGTGTTCTAGAAGGGTTGGTTTTTTGGGGGCGAGACCTGGTCTCATTGCACTTGGGACCTGGCCGAGAAGCCGCAGCTTGGAGAATACGGAGCAAGGGGAACCGGCGGAGCGGAGTTTGGGCCTGTCCTCCTCTCGATGTGGCAAGTAGAAGTCGGGGCGCGCTTTTGCAGTGGCAAGACATTCATAAATTCGTAATTAATGCATTGTACCAAAATAAATTTTGATTTTTTGCCAGCTGGATTCCTAATTCATCTCCAGCACACAACCCAATTTTCGGAATTTTCGGAGAAGGTCTAGGTCAAAGGGTTAGCTAAGGTCAAAGGAATGGAGTTTGTGGGATCGTTGTACTTGGGGTTGACCTTGGCTGGCTGGACGTTATACTTGGTTTAAGATTGCATTGAGAATATAAGCATCATAACTATTAGAATGAAGATAAATGATTACAGAAAAGCATCATAACTACTAGAATGAAGATAAATGATTACAGAAAAGCAAACCGTCAACACCTCCACTCCACGTCAAGACACAGCGCAAGGTCCCGGCCAAATAAGGGCATTCTAAAATCTGCCCTTAAAAAAAAAATAGTTGGCCCACCCTTATAAGTTGATCATCGGTTCGGCAAGCAGCCCGCTAAGGCAACCGAGGTGAAAAAACGTACACCGAGGTCAAACATGGTCAAACATGGCATGTGGCTCAAACATGCTACCCCAGGCTAAAAAATGACAAGCGGCTCAAGCATGCCACCCCAGGCCCGTTAACATTTGTAAGTAGTAGCAATAGAAGATTGGATGAATACAGAATGTGAATTTAACTGCATACATGGCTTCGACATGTAAAAATTAGCTTAGGGACAAATTTTCATGACTATCACATAAAAAAAGGGCACCCAAAAAATTAAAAAGTGTCAGACGTCGCTGCCATGCTCCTTAAGCTTTTGATCCTAAGCACCCCCTTCAGCACCACCTACGAAAATTTTCCTGCTCAGCTTTCCCCCCTTTACTACCACCTACGAAAATTTGGTGGTGCACCCGTATTTTGTCTTGACCGTATACCTACGAGAGCCTTAAAAAAAAACCCCTACCAAGTCACTGTGTTGTTCCATACAGGTTTTTAAAGGTGAAGTCCCCGGGGTTCAGTCCCCCCAAATGAGAAAGTCTAAATATTCCATAACATCTGCATATGGCAACGAGTTAACAATATCAAAGAACTATTCAAATATGTTTTAATCTAAACACGAGAGATGTATTTTGTATTATCTAATAGGGCCATAACAATAGCCGCTGCCTCCTGCAGCATAACTTGGAAAAGGCAAAGAGTTATTACATCCCTGGCAACTGAAGTAAGAAAAACTGCACTCCCAACTATAGAAGACTGCCACACTCTGGAGTCCTGGATCAACCAGACCAGTGTCCCTAGCTGTTTCAAGTTAATATTATATATATAAATTGAGAACTTTCATGTCCTTTAACACCAGTCACTATAAAAATCCTTACCTACAAAAGGCCTTATGAATAGCCTATGCCGTAGCCAAATCATGGTCCAAGCTTACCCCATTGCGTGGGTTATACCACCGGGAGTTTCCAGATGATTGCCTTACCATCATCGATACCTCTCAATCATCGGTACCTCTTGTCATCTAAATCTTCAGCTAGTGTAATTTACAAAGTCTAGACAAGCATGTCTTACCCTAACAACCACCAGATATGGGACAATATGAAACAACTCTTCCATCGTAGCTGCACATATCTACTATATATATAAAATTATTAGGATGCCCCCTTGCGCACCTTTCGAGCACCTTTCGAGCACGATTGAGCTATGCCTCTGGGCATATAGAGTCCAAGATTAGCTATCTAGTGATTTTTCTGAACAATGCCGTATAAGAAGTTCTTTTTTTTCGCTAATGTTATTCCTTTACCTTTGTACCATTATTATGTTAGTTTTAGGGTGAGAATATCGAAGCGGAGACTAGAAAAATGTGGTTGTGTCCCATTGCCGACCAACCTATAAGTGAATAACTATGTTTGTTACGTCTGTTAACAACTATCAAAGATAGCATAGAGATAGCATTGACAGTGGTATGAATACTATGAGGTCATAGTGCAACTAAGTTGAATTCAATTTTACTTCTTCTAACGTAGTTCTCGACACTCGACTTTAGACCTTTATATGTTTAAGCTTGGATTTTGTTCCCATATGTTCATGAACCATAGTTTGTAGACCCGTTGATAGTACAAAAACTTGTATAAGGATATTAGGAAATATGAAATCCACAGAGCTCAAGACACACGACGGTTCACCGGTTTGAACAGGCCCGACCACCAACAGAGGCGACGAGCAGAATGACTGGCCACAACAAGTTTAGGCCAGTCTTGAGGTATATCCGGGTATATTCTGGCATATACCCAGAATATCCCATATTTCCCCATAACCGAGGGCTTGCCCTTAGGGCAACCCAAAAAGAAAGAAAAAAACATTGGCGCCCAAAAAAATGAAAATTGTTGTGACGCATCACAAGTGGTGGGAATCGTCACAATTTCTTGCCAATTTCTTGATTCCCGCCAAAAGCAAGACGATCTGGTTTGGCCGATATCTTGTTTGCACGATTCTGGCTTGTTCCACCGATCTCCAGGCGCCACTCATGAATTCATAGGTAGCCCCATTTTTTACAAATGGTTTTGTCCAGCAACAAATTTGTCTGCATGTTTATGGCAGCGTCAGCAGCAGCATCGACTTCTTCTGTGTTACCCTGGTACGTTTGTGAAACCTTGTTTGTTTTGTTTTTCTTTATCTTTGTCAAATCTCTAAGTTGAGGCCTAAACGCTAGTGCTTCCTCTCCCAGGTGCTTTCTTACTTTGCTCTTAAATGCTTTAGCTTGTTTATTAGTATTAGCCGGATCCATTGTTAGAACTTCATGCTAACACATGGAGGTGCTGCTCTTTTGCTTAATTTTTCTTAGGCTAATTAGACGATGCTTTGATGCCTGTTTCAGCCCATTGAGAGAAATCAAGGAGCCCGCTGACAACCCTTTTTCATTTGCTGGACCCAACAAACAAGCTATTTGCGCTCAGCACAGAGGTATCTGATGTCTCCTTTTTATTATTTCATTATAGAGTATATCAAACCTCGACAAAGAAGAAATTATGAAGCAATCTGAGAGCTTTTGACATGGTTATATTTTTCTATTTGAAAGTCTTCGCTGATACAACCCAAGCCTTGGCCTTGAAATGTGACGAGTTGGGATTATGGAGATGTGCTTTTTATCTGAATCATTTAAATATATTTATCAACAAATTAATATTGTTTCTTTGGTTTGTTACATTTTGCAGACAAGCACTATCTTCTTTCCAGCTTATTTGACAAGACATTATGCATTTGGGACCTTCTTAAGTATTTCTCTCTCATTGCTAGGGTCTCCTTTTATGTTTGTTTATGCAGCATATTTTCGTTAGTATGGATACAATCTGAAAAGGTTTTGTCTGCAGCTTTACAAGTAAATTCTGGCCTTGCATTTGCAGCCTTTAAGATAGTTTTACAATGAAATTGTGGCCTTGCATCTGCAGCCCTTTATAGTCTCTTTAAGCATAACCAATTCCAACCTGCAACTGTCCATTGGTGGCTTATTTTCTAAGTTGCAGGAATTACCATTATGAGAATCAAAGCAAGGAAATAAAATTGGCAAACTATATAAAAAGCCCTGCTTGGAATACAACAGCAAAGCACAGGTTACCGGAAAGAAAGGACTGCAGCCATGCATATTGTTAAATTGCATATTATGCTTACAGTAAATCCATTATTGTGGAGAGAGGATCCTGCTGCATTTATTTGTTTTTGATATTTAGCTCTTTGAAGCCAATCACCTAAACTTTTGTTTTCAGGATTCTTGACAGCGGTGAGTTCTTTGCTGAGATTGCAGCTAATGCAGCATATGTGACTGGACATGATGACTTGGGTAGGCCGATACTTGTAAGCAGTGACTACGTACTGTTTTCCGTTATTATTAAGTAGGCATAACCACACACTATTGGCAAGTATTACCTTAGTAGTAATTGTATAGTATTTTAACTTATAAGATGAAACCAAAAACAAGTATATAAGTTTTCGTCTCTTAGTAGGCTGTGTAACAAGAGCTGCCTCCTCTTCTCCCTATCTGCTAACTGGATAATTTTAATAAGCCTTCATAATGCTTCTTGGGCATCATGAAATCCTGATATTGTTATTATAGATAATCAACTGTATGGCTAACGCAATTGATATGGTCACAAATACAGGTACATAATATTTATGATTTTGAAGTTGCTGTATATGTGATGCCACAGGTGCCCACCAATGGGTCCTTATTCTTTACTTCTCTGGTATATCTGTGATCCTGGTTGATAGTGGAATTACTTTAACAACTGATCTTTTGTTAGGTTCTTCTCAGATGCCTTCTTCTCCCGTTCTTTTGTAAGTCATCATTTATGGTCAGTTAAGTACGAAAGTGCTTCTCCTGTACTTGGTCATCTAATGTTTACAAAAGGTTGATTACTTATGAGGGCTAAGGTAAGATGGTCCGTTAAAAACATTAAATCCGACCAGAAAGTGGTTCTAAAGAGCCCCTCTTGACACTGTAGTTATTTGAAGAGTTCACATGACATTTATTTCCCCTCCCCTTTAATTTTCATCATAATGACCATTTTCTTTTATTTTTATCATAATGAATGTATACATTCAAATCCAAGCGGCTATTGTGGTAAAACAACATATGTAACTTTTATTGTTTTGGCTTTTTATGTGCAGGATAAACCTTAAGTATGTTGGCAGCCCCTGTGAATGCATATTATCTCAGAAAGTTAGAAGAAATTACAAGCTGCAGGTTAGCTCACAACATTTGCTATTTATTTTGCATATGCCAACTGTTTCTGTTCAAATGTAATGGGATGGGATTTTGTAGGACAATGAGGTTGAACCGAAGATTTGACCAAAATATTGAGGGATCAAGAGCGATGTGCCACACGAATTGGCATGGATGACAACAATAGGAGCAATAGTTGAACCATACCTTTTGTATATTTTATATACTTTATAATTTAATCAATTTTTGAAACATGCTTCTTTTTTTTTTTTTTTTTTTTTTTTTTTTTAATTATGAACATTATGTTACCCATATACACACTTGTTATTTGTGACTGCACAAACATGACCATAGACCAGACGAGGGTGAACTTGAACTATGCAATTTGACACTCGTTACAACAAACTTTGGTAGGAATTGAACTATGCAATTTGACACTCGTTACAACAAACTTTGGTAGGAATGACACGTGTGACAAATGACCATTAACAAAATACAAAAATTATGGTTTGTAACGAGTGGCAACTGCAAGTAATTTTATCACACGTCACAAATACAAGATTAGTAACGCGTGACAGATTTATATTTTTGTCACGCGTTACAAGTGGTTTTTCGTTGGTAACGCGTCACAAATCACATTATGTAACGTAAATTAGAAATTATTACTTGTTAATGTATTTTTCGTTACAAAAAGCGTGACAAATTATATTATATTCTATTAGTGGGAGTGGGTGAAAGAAGGGCATCCTCCCCTAATTAAGATACCGAAACCCACTCTCCCCACCGCTTAACAGGGGCAATCCATAATGTTTCCACAATAAAAAAGGGTATTTTTGTAACATATGATTTTGGAAGGTTTATTGTGGTATTCGTATTGAAATACGTATAAAGATGATGCTGGCACCTGGGTCATGTTTAGAAATGAACGTGGAATTCCTTTGGCGAAGGTGTAGGGATTGTTTTTTCCAACAGTGGGATAGGGGCGTGCATGGGGGATGCCTGAGCTGTCGATCAGTGCAACCAATTCTAAATATGGTTGTTTCAGGTGTCGTAGCGGCTGCTGCAGGTGTCGCCAAGGAATTCAGCCGATGTGCTGTATCTGGGTTTTGTCTAGTATTTCAGGCTGGGCGAAGCAAGAACAGGCGAGCGACCTGCATAGTCTTCCCATAGTAACAGGTGAGCGAAATTGGTGCTCTGCCAGTTTTATGATCTTTTGTTGGGTCATTTCTAAGGACTGCGCTAACCCCACCTGCATCTGACCAAGTTTCTCTTAGTTTTTATTCCCAAAAATCGTATGAAATGGAGCGCATACAAGATTTTTGTGTTTTAAGTTATTTACTCTTCAAAATGGGGTTTTTGTTTCAAAAATCCCCTGTTTTACTGTTCAAACAACAAAGATTTCGATGGAACAAACTCCCTGTTTGTTTCTTACAGTGCTCTATCAGAATTTGCTATGTTTATCAGTTTCTCCATGCTATTTTGGCCTTAATCCACCTGATTCCCAGCAAAATTTTGCCTCTTTATAGTAAATCATTTGAGATTTATTCTGGAATTCGTTAACCCCAATCTGATGCAGATCCTTACCTTTGTTCTCTTTGCTGTTGCATCGGCTGCAACTGAGACATCCTACATAGCTTACGGAGGATCTGGCAATGCTAATTGGCATCCATTTTGTGATTCCTATTGTCTGCTCAGACGTTGGAGTGATTATGTTGGCCATATCTGCAGCTATTTGAACCCATATCCTTTACCTCAACTTCATCGTTCAAAAATAGGAAGTAGTTTTTTTGGGCGATTTTTATGTTTCATGTGCTAATAACTGTAAATTATTTTGCTAGTGCATATATAATGTTGTTGATTATATCAATATTTATCTTGTGGTTCCCATAGGTAAGCATTGAGCATTGGATTGGAACTGGGTTCGATTCCCCAGGCTCATGTGATGGTGGAATCCTGTTCATATGTTTGAGTTCTAAAGTATTGGGATGTATTACTGTGACACTGTACTGTATGATTGGGCAAACATTATAATGTATACAGATGCCAAAATACTATTTTAACCAATGGTTGATCGTTTCCTAGTGCCCCCTTTAAAATCGGGTCAACAGGGGCCAGTTTGACCCGAGAAAGACCTCAGATGGGCGAGCAGGATCTGTGGAGGGGGTATATGCTGAAATGTGCCACGATCCAAGGGCTCAGAAACCATAATACATGCTTTAGCAGGGGCAATCCAGAAAATCTTGAACGTCAAATGCAAGGCTACAAACAAACACGCTATCTAAGCATTACCACAACAGGATTGATTTTTAACCCTTTTATACTTTTCCAATTATCCAAGACTTATCATTTTTGGGAGCCAATATTTTCCCCGTTGCGTTCAACCTTCTGCCGCCGGCCAACGGTTAGGGTCTCGTAAAATTTTCGGAGAAAAAAGACGTTTTCAAAATTGAGCCGACCCAGGAAATGACAGGTATTTTTCAGCTTGTGTCCTTGATCAATAGATATTTTTTCTGCATTTATGTCCACATTCTTCTTTTTCTTGCTTGATGCGATGATGTCTATTTTCCTTTTCTTGTTTCGTGTTGCATTTAAGGGATGGTAAAGGCAACAGCAATAATTATCTCTCTGGTGCTGGAATAGCTTCTGTCTTAGTTCTACTGTCTATTTGGTTGGAAATTCTTGCCAATCAAATGTTGTTGCTATGCTAAATGGTTCTTTTACCTGGACATGTTTTCAACACTTGTAGATGAGTTGTAGATGGATTGTCGACAGGTTTTACTTTGCATATAGATAAGGTACTGGTTTTTGGGAATTAGAACAGAGAGAGCAAAGAAAACTCGAAAACATAATTCTTTATGAGTATTGCCTGCTATCAATGATAGACAGAGACATATTGCCAGCTTGTATTGGGCTACACTAGTTTCTATACAAAGGTAATTGTGGAGCATAACGAGAAGAAAGGTGGATGTAACCTGCTATTACAATAAATAGAGATACATGCATATAAGTAAACACATAAAAATTTTGCCCTCATTCGCCTCCCCTAAGACGCAGAAGTATTACTTCAACTAGATTTTCAGGAAAAGGAATGGAATTGCAGTATTTAGGCAGGGATGAGAGGTTCTGAGATGGAAAAAAGAAATCAAAGATTAGACTTTTAAAGGCTCAGGAGCTGGCGGTGGCCATCAAAAGCCAACAAAAAGTTCTTTTGGTTTAGCCAAAGTGACTTAAACTAAGGCCTTATTCGTAGTACTGTTGTAGAAGGGACCAAGGGATGTCTCTTCCAGATTAGGCACAGAAATACCCTATCTCTATAGCTATGCAATCTCTAGCTATGATTATAGTGCGAAGATGTAAATCTTAACATGGCAATCTACATGCTTCTTTTTCAGACTATAAATACCAACTGGCTACTATAAGCATTCGCCTCTATTAACATTTAACTGCTTGAAAAGATATGGTTGTCAACCTTATTGCCATCGTCAACCTTATTGCCATCAACAAATCCAACCACGATATTATATCCGTTCTAAGGAAACCTTACTAGGTCTGGGACGCATATCTTGCTATCTTTGGCAGAGAAAGGACAGTGTAAAAGAATATTCAAGCAATAGTTAGTACTGTAATCGTCGAGTTAATACTGTAGCAGGCCGTTTTGTTATCTCTGGAAGCACTGTAACCATTAATATTCTCTAACAAAAAGGAAACGCAATAATATTTTATGTGGCCTAATAATCTGTTCTTCTTCATGGAAGGATCATGGTGCATGGGGCAGAGGCTTGCATGCAAAAGAGGTAATCCTGGGAAAGGACAAAGATGAAGCTGAGGATATTAAGGCCATATAGAAGCAAGGGTCATGATTTTATGCAGAGCTCTCTTAATGTGTTATGCTTTTATAGGGCAAGTCCATAAACAATGAGGTGTGTTCTCTGTTCTCCTAAGGTGCCCATACCTTTTTGATTGTCTACCAAAACCTTGATCATAAATGAGAATCAATGGAATGGATAAGTGTGGATGTTAGTACTGAAATTTTAATATTAGGCTTCCATTTACACGAACATTTATGCAAGTCCAATTATATAGTCTTATTCCTGACCATTCCTTCCCATAGCGTTTGTAGAGACAGAGGGCTATGGATAATTCAAAGGTTGATTTGCATAAACTGAAGTATAGCAAAGAACTCAGCACATCTATTGAGGATGATAAGCGACATAGGCAGATAGATGTTGCAAAGAAGCGGGCTGCTGCTCAAAATGTTGATTATGACACATTTGCTGCCTTGGTTTGTTGCGTTTTTGCAGTTCTTTTCCTTCTCATAATTTCTGTTTGTGATCTTTCACTTATGGCCGATGTTGCAGGTATCTGTGTCTCATTTGAAGCCAGTTGATCGAACTGAAGTTCGTGTCTGCAAGGTGCAGGAAGCTGTTTCACCTGCATGGACATTTGATTCTGAAGGGTTTTGGAACCAAACAGATGCAAATGCTTATTCTCAAGTTTTAATAGCTGAATGGCCAGGGATGCAGAATGGTCATAAAATGACTGCGGATGAATTTGAGAAGAAATGGAGATCCAAATATCAGCTCAATGAGAAGTTATTGCTTTTAAAGAATGCTTGCCTCTCCAGTGTCTTTAAAGTATCATTACCCCCGTATCTTCTTGTAGATATTCTTGAAGCGCTTTGCACATTCCTTGATGAAACAAGAACATATCCGCAATGGAGATGTCAAGGTGAATCTGTTTTGAAGAGAGATTCAGATATGGTAGCATCACATATGGAGCATACTAAAATTTGTGAAGATGACAAGTCAAATTTGTTAAATCAAACGTCTCTTGCTAGACTTATTCTGTCTCTGTCTCAGGGAAACAAGCCACCAATTAGTCATATTGTCTCTATTTTAGAGTCCCTTTCCAAGTGTGGAAGGTTTAGCCTTTCTATTAAATTGATTGGTCATAGAGGCCGTTCAGTTGCATCCTCACTTTTTGGCCATATTTCAAGCATTATAAGCCTGCAATTCTCTCAGACCACAACAGAGTCTTTTGACATCTTCGATACCACAATAACTCGAGAGAATGCAGAAAGACTTAGACTAATATTTTGTGGCAATGATTAAAGGCTTCTTGGTTGCTGCATAATCAATAATCAGTAGAATTGGAATTGTTCCAAACTCTAGTGAACTCAACAGTGTTATGGAGATTAAAGTTTTGCATCCTAGTGAAGTTGCTGAGCACACCAATCTTGAAAATTCCAGATTTAAAGAATGGGGACAACATTAGGGGCGCAGTTCTTGCGCAATAAGCTCACTTGATGGCATATAAAAATCCTAAGATGAATTCAGCGTAAAAGAATTATGCTACTTATGAGCAACAGCTATGGATAAAGCCTTTAACATTAGGGCCAGATTCCACTATCGTCATTTTGTTTCCTGGAAGTTACGGACAACCAATCAAGAGGCAGGATTTAGAAATTACTTCCGTTTCTGCGATTCCACTAGCGGTGGAAGTTAAGCCGAGGATTTTGCTTCGGAAGAGGTTTGGAAGCAGACGTGGAAGCAACAATTGTTGCGCTTAGCCGGCGAGGATGCCCTCCGTCTTTTACAAGGAAGGGCGCCAAGCTCTAAGATGCTGCCACGCATCGGATCAATGCTTCAGATTCTTTTGTGGTTTAATTGCCTCCACCGTAGTGGAATACCTTGGCGGAAGCTTTGTTCCGTTCAATTGAAGGCAGTTCGTCAAAACTCTAAAACTTCCGTCTCTGCAAGTGGAATCTCGCCCTTATTTTAGGAGACAAATGCTATTTGAAGCCTCAAGTTTCTCGGAAGTCACGCTTGCAGAAATTAGTCCGCGTCAAGCATAATAGCTAAATTTCTTACATGGATTTCATTTTTATAAGAACCTAATAGAAGAACCTAAAAACCTAAATTGAACACCACAATATGTCTCAAGCCGAGCATGGTGGCGAATAACAAACATACGAGTTGATTAAGTGCCAACATTGGCAAATAAAAAAGATATTAGTTTATTAAGTGCCAACATTTCTGGCTAGGACTTCAAGAGAATGTTAACAAGTATGCTTGACCATGGAAAGACACTGGGGTTACAACAATGTATCCCCATACCTCGTGTGCATCGAGAATGCATAAGTATGGATTTTATAATATCAATGCATAAGTATGGATTTTATAATATAATGCCCTTTTCTTTTAAGTTATTCCTTGGCTCGACCTCGGTCTTTCGCCGAGGCCTCACCTTGGTTTGTTGATATTATTTCTCGGCTCGGCCTTGGCCTTCGGCTGAGGCCTCGCCTTGGTTTGGACAAAAGCAGGCCTGCCCAACCTCGGCTTGATCTCAGCCTTGGGCCGAGGCCTCGCCTCAGTCATACACACCTACTACCAACTGCAAAGTATCACCCATTGGGAGCTTACTCACACCTACTATCAATTCCAAAGTCTCACCCATTAGAAGCTGACTCACACCTACTGTACTCAACATTCATTTGTCAATCTATAAGGAGCTTACTGCCATTTACTGCCAATTCCAAAGTATCACCCATGAAGAGATGATTCACACCTACTACCAATTTGAAAGTATCACACATGAGGAGCTGACTCACACCTACTGCAATTTCAAAGTATCACCCATGTAGAGCTTATACACATCTACTACCAACACCTATCAATTCTAAAGTATCATCCATTGGGAGCTTATTCACACCTATTGCCATTAGAAGTTGACTCACACCTACTGACAATTCCAAAGCATCATACATGAGGAGCTGACTCATACCTACTACAATTTCAAAGTATCCCCCATGTAAAGCTTATACATACCTACTACTAACACCTCTCAATTCCAAAGTATCATCCATTGGAAGCTTACTCACACCTACTGCCAATTCCAAAGTTGCTCCCATTAGAAGCTGACTCGCACCTACTGCCGATTCCAAAGCATCACACATGAGGAAAGCATCATCCATGTGGCTCAACGTCCATATATCGATGTCATTGAGCATCCATTTGACAATTTATGAGAAGTTTACTGCCACGTACTATCAATTCTAAAGAATCACCTTTGAGGAGTCATACCTACTATCCATGGGGAGCTTACTCCCACCTACTACCATTTCCAAAGTATTGCATATTTTGAAAACTTTCCATACTTGGACTGAGCTTGCACACCTACTGCCAATTCCAAAGCATCACACATGATGAAAACATCACCCATGACTCAACATCCAATACTACCAATTCTAAAGAAGGAAGGAAGGAAGAAAGGAAGTATATTTTAACGTCCAAGGAAGGAAAGAATCATCTATTGCCTACTACCCATGAGGAGCTTACTCCCGCATATTTTGAAAACTTTCTATCCTTGGACTGTGCTTGCAAAGTTTTAAAACTTTTTATTTTTAGACCGAGGTGCCTACCTATGAGTATATGGAACATTCCAGAACATTCTATTTTGGCTTTTTACAAAGCTTCAAAAAACATTTTATTTTTAGACTGAGGGATGAGACTTTCTATTTTTGGACTGAACTGCTTGCTCATGAGCGTCTGAGCATGTAGAACATTCTACTTTGCCTTTTTGCAATTTTTCAGCAAACTTTCTATTTTTAGACTGAGGCGCTTATCCATGAGCATCTAGAATATTCTAGAACTATCTAGAACATCCCATTTTGATTTTTTGTAAAGTTACAAAAAAGTTTCTATTTTTGGACTGAGGTGCCTAACCATGAGCACAACATTGTATTTTGACTGTATGAGGTTTCAGAAAACATTCTATATTTAGACTGAGATGCTTACCCTGAGCATCTAGAACATTCCAGAACACTCTATTTTAGTCCCTTGAAAAGTTTTAGAAAAACTTTCTATTTTAGACTAAGGTGCTTACTCCGAGTACCTAGAAGATTCCAGAACATTCTATTTTGGCTCCTTGCAAAGTTTCAAAGAAACATTTTATTTTTAGATTGAGGTGTTTACCCATTATCATCTAAATCGATTCTAGAGCTATCTAGAACATTCTAGAGTATTCCTGAATTAATCATACCTCAGCCTTAACTATATGTGAACTTCTAATTATTTTAATAAATCAATGCTTGGTCTAGTGGTCTAGTGGTCTAGTGGTAGGAATGGGGGGGTTTGGAGGGGGCATGGACTAGGGTTCGAATCCCTTACAAAACATGAAAAAGCCTTGGAAAGGGTTAAGAACATTCTAGAAGCTTTTAGAACCTCCTAAAAAATTCCAAAAGCTTCTAAAAGCTTCTAGGACCTTCTAAGGATTTGATGGACGAGATCGCGCCTCTTGGCCATCGATGGGGCGTGGAGTTACGCATGGCGGAGGTGGAGTTATTCATGACGGACGACATACACTATAATAAACCAAGAAAACAAATACAGGCGCGCCTGTATTTGTTTTCTTGGTTCATGTATATGAGACATGATATTTCATAAAGTTCGCACTTACAAGCTATGTAAAAGATTCTAACAACATACACATTGAGGTACCACTTTGCCCAAACACCATCAACAAAACAATTCTTAAGGCAACCAAAAAAGCTCAAGGGTCAACCACCCCTTCAGCTGACTTATCGATCTCCCCTTGGCCAGGAATTCTTCGGGGGTTAGAGTAGCATTTTCCCCATCAACCTCAACCTCCTTCTCAACCTCAACCTCCTTCTCCTTATCTTGCTCTGGTGGTACTGGGTCCACGGGTTGAACTTTCTGTGTTTCCATCACAACAGAAGGTTCTTGATCCTTGAGGACTAGCTGCATAAACTTCGAGCTACCCTCGACCACATCTTGGGTGCACATTAGTGTAGTGCCCGCCAAAGCATTAATGTTGTCCTTCTTCGTTTTAAAGAAAGACATGTCCTTTGCTCCAAAACCTGCAACCCTTCTCAAATGGTCTGTGACAGAATCCTTAGACATTCGGAGAGTGGATTGCAACTCGTGCACTGTTTGTGCCTGAAATCACATCCGATAAAACGAGCAGATGTATTCACCACATCAACTGACATCCCCAGAGGACTAACATGGTAGCACTTGAATGCTTTACATCCCTCTTCCACCGGTCCACGCAGATATTCATTAACCTTTGCGATATAAGAGCCTGGGGAAGGTTAAGCTTTTCTGCCTCCTTGCGGCTATCAACCCAATCACTGACACTGTTTGCGAACATCAGCATCAAATTCTTCGTGAATATTTCATGAATTTTTCTCAAATCTGCCATGTTCTGAACTTTGAGCTTCTTTACTTCTTTCAGATATTTGATGAGTGCACGCTCAACGGTGCCAATCTTCTTCAGTTCCCCCGTGCGGATTTTCATGACACGCCTGCCAGTGTAATCTTTGGTGGTCTTGATAAAGGTGGTGCCTGCCATGATCTCAGTCAACAGCCTTTGCAAATCCATTGGGTGCATGGACTTTAAAGGTCGGCATTTGTTATTCGTGAACATTCTCAGCCGGTCCTTAACCACTATCGTTTTACCTTTCTCATCTTTTAGTTGGTCTTCATGGAATAGCTGAGCCACTTGGAGGCACATATTCCAAGTATCGTCATCCAAGTATACGAAGTAATCGTAGTCTCGCATGCCGACTTTCTTCAAAGTCTGCTTCGCTATAGCGAGCCGATCCTGCATAACATAGCAAACTTAGCATATCTGAAGTATATGGTCTTCAAATTGGGCATCTGCCCAATTTGAGAGCCAAGAGGCTACAAGCATACACGTCCAATGCATACGAGGGGCAACCCAAATTGGGCGCCTGCCCAATTTGATAGCCAAGAGGCTAAAGGCAGACATGTTCAATGCATACGGGGGGCAACCCAAATTGGGTGCCCGCCCAATTTGAGAGCCAAGAGGCTACAGGCAAACACATTCAATGGGGTGCAAATTGGCGGAAGCCCAATTTCAACACCCCTTGTTGTTTCTCTGTTCCCACACATCACAAAGGGGGTGCAAACTTGGCGGGCGCCCAATTTAACACCCCCTTGCTTGTTTCTCTGCTTCCACACATCACAAGGGGTGCAAATTGTGAGCCCAATTTGCACCCCTTGCTTGTTTCTCTGCTTCCACATCACAAAGGGGGTGGGTTGGTAGGCGCCAATTTGGCACCCCTTGCTTGTTTCTCTGCTTCCACACATCACAAGGGGTGCAAATTGGGCGGGCGCCCAATTTGGCACCCCCTTGCTTGTTTCTCTGCTTCCACACATCACAAGCGGTGCAAATTGGGCGGGCGCCCAATTTGGCACCCCCTTGCTTGTTTCTCTGCTTCCACACATCACAAGGGGTTGCAAATTGGGCGAGCTCCCAATTTGACCCTCCCCTTGCATGTCCATCGCTGCTTATACATCCTCTGGGGGTGCAAATTGGGCGGGCGCCCAATTTGGCACCTTGGGGATTAATGCTTGATGTTATGCACCACCTATGACCAGGACTAAACAAACTGCCTGTGTAGCTAGAACTGGCCCTCCGATGGCACAGGCATTTGCTGCTGCAAAGGAAACAGAGTCGAGTGTTCAATTTGATGGTATTGTAGTGGTCCCAGATCAGATAACTCCCGTAGCCGATAGGTTCACATAGTGCATCGAGGTTGGCCCAATCCACCCTGGTTCTAGCACAAATCATCTTAAGGATCTGTGCTTATACTTTGCTGAGCCCGGGAATAGGAGGACACAAAATGCTGGTATAGCAATTGATATGACTGTGTGCACTGAAGTTGATTGCGAGATGGATCTTATTGTGGAAGACGTGCTGGATAAGTCATTTGTTGGATACAGGTTGCCCTTTGAAACATACGATCCTCAGCTAATGACTGCAAGCATCACTGAGGCTCCACATTCGTGTCAAGCGAAGGGCTGCGTGTTGGCTTCTTATGAAAGCCTTGAGAGATCTGGACTGACCAAACGGGAAGATATTATAGATGGATTTAATACAGTTAGGCAATGGATACTTGATCACAAACAAAATCGATCTAAAGCCCTGTACACAGAATATCATGGTAAGAACCGACCGAAGGTGTATAACACACTTTGGTTGAAGTCACGTTATGGAGTTACTAGAAAGGGTGATGGAGCCAAAGGCACAGAGAAGGCCATTACCGTGGCGTCAGACAAAATCAGTATTCCAAAGAAGAAAAGATCGGAAACACCCACCAAGCACAGCACTGAAACGCCAAAACTGATTCTTGGTGGTATGCATAGAAGACCACGTAGCCCAGACACAAGCATTGGATCAGAGGAGGTATCTGAGCAGTTCCCACCAGAAAAGCATGTGAAAAAATGAAGTAGACACGAGGCGATAGCTTCCTCATCCAAGAGAAGAAGAGAAACCACTCCACCCGAGACTTCAGGTGAATCAGAAGGGGAGAGTGAGACTGAGATAGGCTCAGAGGAAGATGACATGCAAATTGTGAGTGTTCAATCTCTGGCGGGGCCTTGACCCAGGAGAGGAGATGTGAGTTGTCACAGAGCGCAATGATCAGCATAAAACACAGGGAAAGGATCTACCCTCTTGGAGTTGAATTTGAAATTGAGGTGGACATATTTAAAATGCATCAAGCCCCTGCAAACATGACCTGCAGGGTCATTAGTGCAGAACATATTGACAAACTATATGATTCGTTCATTAATGTCCAGATGCATCCACCTTGTGCGGATGTTGTTCCTTATGATCCAGACACAGGGCATGCAATAAAGTGGAGAAAGGCCAGTGATTTGGACAATGCAGACTTTTGGATAGTAAATGGGAATCACACTACTGCAGTTGCCCAAATTCTTGTTAATCAGGCCATGGAAATGGCCAGCAGACGGGGGACATTTGAAAGACCTTATCTTCTTTTTCTACGCTAAAAGAAAATGTCGGGTGCTAGCGGGGAATCTGACTCCAACAGAGTATGTAAAGGTGAGCCAGGAAAGCAACGACATCACAAAGAATAACATTCATCAGGATGTTTACTTTGAGCAAATACAACAGCTAAGGAATCAATGGGAATTTTATGGCAAGCCGAAGAAAGGAAAGCGTGGACTATCCCAAGGTGGCACATATTCAGTAAGTCTGGCTTCAATTTGTTCATGCAATATGCTTTCTTGAGATCCCCCATTCTAGTTTGACTGATCAAATTGGGCGGGCGCCCAATTTGGGTTGCCCCCTGTATGCATTGAACATGTTTGCCTGTAGCCTCTTGGCTCTCATATTGGGCGGGTGCCCAATTTGGCTAGCCCCCCGCATGCATTGAACATGTTTGCCTTTAGCCTCTTGGCTCTCAAATTGGGCGGGTGCCCAATTTGGGTTGCCCCCGCATGCATTGAACGTGTTTGCCTATAGCCTCTTGGCTCTCAAATTGGGCGGGCACCCAATTTGGGTAGCCCCCCGCATGCATTGAACATGTTTGCCTTTAGCCTCTTGGCTCTCAAATTGGGCGGGGGCCCAATTTGGGTTGCCCCCGTATGCCTTTGTGATGTATGGAAGCAGAGAAACAACCAAGGGGGTGCCAAATTGGGCGCCCCCCTTTGTGATGTGTGGGAACAGAGAAATAAGCAAGAGGGCACAGAAACAAACATGGGGGTAGCCATGGACATGCAAGGGTTTAGGATTGGGCACCCGCCCAATTTGCAGCCCCCTTGTGATGTGTGGCACAGAAACAAGTGACGGGTTGTCAAATTGGGCAAGGGGAGGGTATAGAAGCATAGAAAACAAGCAAGATGCATGTAGGGCTGTGGAAAAGTGCATGTAGGGCTGTTGCCTATAGCCGCAGTGGCTTATAGTCAGGACAGAGATGGCTTATAGCCGGGCATGCAAGTGCGTGCATCTAACAGATGGCCTTCCTTTCACTGAGATGGTCTGCCCTAAGAAAATGATCTAAAGCTAAACAGAATAGCAGTACCTTTTCCTCCCTTTGAGGGTCGACTTTCCATCAAAACAGTGGCGCTAGATTACCCAGAGAGCGTTTGGACAAATATGAAAGCTGGCACAATCAGTTCGAAGACGACAGGCGCGGCGTGATCCTCGCAGAAGAAGACTACAAGCAGTTTTGGTCGGAAAGAAATGAATAAGCTTCCAAAAGGGTTATGCGATGAGGGTGGATAGGTGAATGACAAGTGGCGGCCATGCAAATGGTGAACCTTTTTGAACTAAAAATAGATCATAAAAATAGACCTTACCAAAAGACCATAAAAATAGACTTTTAAAATAAATGTGCCGCAAACATTAAATGCACATTTCTAAATTAAAAATTATCTGTGGCCTTACATAATAGTTTTGTAATTAATAACCACGTGGTGGAATTTGAATTTAAATTTTGAAAACTCGCACGTGTCCAAAATGACACGGGCCCGCCCACTCAATTTTGAAATATGTTTGGTGGTCATTATGGGGGAAATTTGAATTTCAAATTACTTTCTGGGGAACGGAGCTGCTAAGCCATTTGATCAACATACATTCTTGAGCGGCTTATTGTTCATCGGATGGCGTGCGCTTCAGCGAAGGTACATTACTTTCGAATAATATGTTTATTCTTTACCCTGTAGCTTGCATGCGCTGATATTAGGATTATTCAGTAGTAACTAGCCAATGTAGTGCAGTTCCATTATGCCAAAATTTAATGCCTGGATTAGTATAGAACATTATTGGTGAGGAGATTATTTGATGCCCAATAAATAGACGTTTGACAGATGCATGTCCAGTTCCCCCAACATCTAATCTTTTGAGGGGCCAGTCTAGATACCAGCTGGGGTAGCCTAGAAGCTGGGGATACAGCCCAATTTGACACCCTAGGTAGATGCGAATGGCCAAAGTAAATTCTAGCTGGGTTAGCAAATTGGGCTGCTGTCCAATTTCACACCTAGGTAGATGTGCACGGCCAAGTAGATTTCACCCGGGGTGGCAAATTGGGCGGGTGCCCAATTTGACCCCCTAAGTAACTATATGTATGGCCAGATAGACCCCCTAAATAACTATGATGGCAAATTGGGCGGGTCAATTTGACCCCTAAGAAACGCGGTATGGCCCTGACAGATGCCACTGTGATGATGGCAAATTGTGGGGTGCCCAATTTGACCCCTCGATGCTTGTGTATGGCGGCCGGATACTATTTGTGATGGCAAATTGGGCGGGTGCCCAATTTGACCCCCTGAGTAACTGTGTGTGGCCAGCTTAGATACCACCAGGGTTGGCAAATTGGGCGGGTGCCCAATTTGACCTGTTAAATAAATGTGTATGGACAACATAGATACCACCTGTGATGGCAAATTGGGCGGGTGCCCAATTTGAACCCCCTGAGTAACTGTGTGTGGCCAGCTTAGATACCACCTGGGTTGGCAAATTGGGCGGGTGCCCAAATTGACCTGCTAAGTAAATGTGTATGGTCAGCATAGATACCACCTGTGGTGGCAAATTGGGCGGGTGCCCCATTTGACCCCCCTGAGTAACTGTGTATGGCCAGCATAGATACTACGTGTGGTGGCAAACTGGGCGGGTGCCCAATTTGACCCCCGAGGTAGATCTGATCCTACTTGGCTCTGGAGCTGATTCATTTTTTTGTGTAGGAGGTGTACCTCTTCAAGGACAGTCAGGCAGTTGGCAAAGGAGCCATGGGAGACAGGGAGCGATGCCATTTTAAAGACATCCCGGATGGACTTGTGAGTGTTGGTGTTCTAGCTGTGTTTGAGGGGCACCATATTCTCTGCCGGCCTACTCCAGATGCAAAAACTTTAGGAGAGGCCTTGGGTTCCTTCATTCTCTAGAGGGAAGGTGTGTCCTCGACTCCAATGTGGTGGACGTGCCATCAGCATCCAAAAGACAGCGCGTGGGAAGCTAACAAGGTACACGCTATTTGAGACTGACTGCGAAATTTGGCACTCTTGTGATGCCATCCCTGCAGGAAAGGGATTTATATCCTTCACTGGTCCAGACGATGCAGTATGTGACCAGTTCTTGGGTATGAAGACCGTAGGAATGTCTGTTACTGAGGGCTTTCCCCTTCCGACGGAGGTGAACTTCTGGTGTCAGGCATGTTTGACAGTGCCTAAAGCAGGCATGCTTGTGAGGTGGAATAATGATCTAGTTAAGGTTAGTGGAGTGAAGGTGTCTGATATTTTAAGTGCAGCACCAGTAGAACATCATGATACGACATCAAGCCAGGGTAGCTCGGAGCTTGAGAAGCATCCGCAATACGAGAAGCATAAATACACCTTCCATTTTCGTCAGCCAAAGAAGGCATCAAAGCCTCCAAAGATCGATAGACTCACAACCAATGAAGCCATCTTGAGGTATAGGAAGACCATGTGTTGCAAACAGAGATGCTATGAGAAATTCACTAGGGATCAAACTATAAACATGCGAAAGGATTTCTTCGCCATGAAATTGAGTGACAGGGTCACTTTTGTGTATGATATGTTAGACAACAATATGAAGGGTAGAAGGGTCCATCGGCTAATCTTGCAAGGCGTGACTGTTTGTGAGAGAGCTTGGTACCTTGGTCTTAGGATTTTAAAGTTGGGGTCTCTCAAGTGGAAGGCACAATTCCGCTTTGGTGCTCGCAAAGCTGAGCATGGCAATTCAGGCACGATGAAAGCTCGTGCGGCAACCTTGGCCTCGGAGGCTGTTTTCTCCATGTTTGTCAAGGAAAATTGTGAATCCTTACCTCACCATCGCAGGAGGAATGAAGACAGGATTCGAGAAAACGTGAGGAAGTTGCCTGCAATGTTTACGAAGACCTGCATTCTCGAAGAGGTCAACACAGAAGTGATGGCACTCACAAGCAAGAAGGTGTCTCCTTCATAGGACGTGGAGGCGTAGCTTCACGGATGTCAGTATTGCTAAGAAGATTGCATTCTCCAAGTGTGACACTTGCAAGGTTATCCGCACGAAGCTGTTGAAGACCAAGGATGAGGCTGAAAGGAGAATATTGCATGATCAGAGAAGGGCACATAGACTTCATACGTGCAATCTCAACACGCCAGTGCCATACCTTATTGATAAGGTTCCAGATTGGAAAGGTTTCATAGAAGGGTATATCCCTGATGGGGAAGATAGATTGACTGGTCACACTGGCCCTCTGACCTTTAGGTTCGCTATGAATGGTGACTGGCCTGTCATGTACCACAAGGCACGTCCTACGTTCGTGGATTGGTTACCTGCCGCAGGAATAAGAATGTAGAAAGAAGGAGAGGATGGGAAACTCCTAATGCCATCTGGAAATCCGAAGATGTTAGCACCTAAGAGCTCGGTGAAAGACCTTGGTCAGCTCCGAAACAGTATCCATAAGCATATCCTCCACTAGGTTGCATGCTCGACGAATAATAAGGGCACTCCAGAGATGGCCAAATATACAGCACAATTTACGCCGACAATTGAATATTGGATGGGACTCTTGCAACATCTGGGTAACATCACCAACGTGGAAGGTCCTTACGAGGACTTTTGGCCGCACACTATGTAAGATAGACTTGACATACCTGATGTGGTAGCTGTGGTGGAGCCAATTGCAACCATCACTCCTGCTTATGTTGGTCCATTGAAGGATAAGCCCATACCAGAATTCAATCCATTCACGGATTTGAAGAAGGGCATGTTTGTAATGGCGCATCCTGATGACGTCTTGTGCCCGACATGGGTAGGGTATGCTACAGAGGAACCCCAAATGGATGATAAGAAAGACAATTTCGAGACTATCCAGGTCACTTGGTGGGAGCCTGTCCCTGTTAGGAACCAGGTGTTCCCAACCAACTATGTCAATTGTTGGAAGAAGAGATGGAGGCCGACGACTGCTAGTGACCGCATTGAGATAGAGAGTATCGACTACGCTTGGAGTCCTTCGAATAAGAAGAAGCTACCAAACACTGTCAAGATTCCTACGCTTGTTGTCGAAGCATATGCGACACTTGCTGGGGATGTATGTTAGTGTTATGGAAGCACTTGTTTTATAAAAAGTCCACAATTTAAGGTATTGTCCATATTTAATGAAACTGCGCTTAAACTATTGTCCCAAACCATTCATTAATGCTTGCGCATGATACGATTCTTGACTTTCTGGGATGCTTATATGATCTTGAAATAATATTTTATAGTACATAAATAAGATCAACTAGAATTCACAACATTACAACATCATCCCCGTTGATGCACAAGATTGAGAAAGAGATAGTCTTCCAGATACAAAGAATATAGGAGCACAATTAACCGCCCAACCGGATCCACTGGGTTATGGCAAAACACAAGCACTATGGCAAGTACAAAGCTCTGGATTCTGGTTTACTAGCCCTAAACACTAATCTCGCTACTCCAAC
Source organism: Isoetes taiwanensis (assembly GCA_021234155.1). Classification (NCBI taxonomy): domain Eukaryota; kingdom Viridiplantae; phylum Streptophyta; class Lycopodiopsida; order Isoetales; family Isoetaceae; genus Isoetes; species Isoetes taiwanensis. The sequence continues at coordinate 9,894,966 of JAJEKV010000039.1, forward strand.
TAGCCACAGATCAGAAAGCAATTGCAAATCTGTAATGTCGCTATAGCAGTAATCTGCGGCCTCTTGTCACATTTTCGGCCATTACTCCCACATATGGATGAACTACGAGATGTGCCCCTCCAATTCAAAAACTAGACTCCAACCTGGTTCCAATGAAGTAAAAGTGTTCTTAATTGGAGCATTGGTTGCGGAGATATCTCTAACTGAAGTTTAGGTTCTATTTATAGATCTCTCTACGACTTTAGTCTTTTTTAGCAGGCAGTTGCCTTTTATATCAAAATATCACATTGCCTTTAATTAGAATACATGACTTATCATATGGGATATTATCTATGGTCTTTTTCTCAACTAATAATCATCCCAATGATAGTGCCTCGACGCCTTCCATAAATATCAATAGGATTAATATTCACATACTATTTGCCATACTTTTGCCATATTTCCATAAGCCATTTGCCTTTAAAATGTAGTTTATTGGCTCTATGAAAGGGTCTTTGTGAAGTTTCCAGCATCAAACACCCAAATCACTAGCAATATTGAAGTACGATAGAGTTGCCCTCTATCTCCTACACTCTTTGGCTTGTACATTGATCAATTGGAAGAATGGCCTGGTCAACATGGGGCCTGCATTTAGCACACTATATCATCAGACAACTTATGTATGCTGATGATGTTTTTCTTATGGCACATATCGCTGCTATATGCAACAACATTTATATGCTCTTTACAGTTTTTGCGAGAGCATAGGCCTGCATGTTAATCTCTAAAAGTCCAAGCTCTTGGTAGTTCAATCTTCTCGGCATATTGTTCCAACTTTGTACTATGATAGCCACGAAGTTGCAATTGTAGATAGCTACACGTATCTTGGTATAGAGTTCCATAAGGACACACTTTGGGAACAGTGTATTACCAAACTTTTTACTGCTGGTTGGAAAGCACTCTATACAATGCAAAATAATTGTTTTCGAGCAGAGATTCTTGATTGACGGAAAGCCCACTTGTTTCGGGTTTTGGTAGAACCTGTTTTACTGTATAGTTCTCCATTAGTACTAGTGCTTGGGAGAGCTTGGAATGAGTGCAAAAGTCCTTACTCGCTTACAGCCTAGGAGTCAAAACTACGGTGCCCTATGCTATTCTTTTACAAGAGATAGGTTTTTCGCCTCTTCAATATTCTATTATAAAGCGCCATCTCCACTATATCAGCAAGGTGCATCACGTGGATGATGATACCTACCCTCTTCTTGCGCTTGCCATGGCTGAATCTCTTCAGGGTTTGAAACGATGTTAGAAGGAGAATTGTAATGCATGGTTTGCCCGCTGGTCTGTGCAACCAGAACATTGCATGGTGCTTGCTAGTCCTGATCCTGAGCTTTTGCAACAATATCTCGATGGCCATTTCTCTCAGAAGATGTGGGATGCAGTTACCTTAGCCCAAGTTAAAACTGGTTCATTATCATGCACATATAGATTCCACTTTGGGGTAAAAGCATGTTAAGGTGTACCACTTTTGGAACCTGCAAAAGTACATACACTAGGTACTTCAGAACTGGGTACTTTCTCATTTTTCTTTTCATTAAAACTAGTACAAAATTTCAAAATAAAAGTCAAGAACGTGTTAATATTCAAAGTTATAATAAATATAATGCTATTGAAGACCAAAATATATATAAAAGTTCTAAAATGTATTTTTTATTGACATATTACATAGGTACCCAGTACCCAGTCCTGGGTACCTTTTTAGGTACCTTTTTGGTCACTAAATAATACTTTTTAAGGGACACCCTAACATGCTTTTACCCTTTGGCACCAGGACCACAATCTTATTTGCTTGCTTCCTTGTCCAGGAGAAAGCTTGTAGCTATTGCATCAATTCGCACAACGTCCCACAAGCTACGGATCGAGACATGTAGATGGGAGCGGTCGCAATTGCCACGAGAAGCGAGATTATGTGCATGTTGCCAGTTACAGGTTCTTGAAGATGAAATCCATACTCTGCTAAGATGTCCTGCTTTTGAGATGGCCATGAATCGTTATTTGACTTTTGCATTCCATTCCACGCTTCCACAACTTCTCAGAGCCTCATCTGTGCATGACTTGGCATTATACATACTTGAGGTTCTAGATGAGCATCTTCAACTATTGAACCTTCAGTACTCATCATCGTCTACTTATATTTTCTTCTTGCTTGTCTAGTATCATCATTACTGCAAAGGTTTTTCCCTTGAAAACATTTCGAGGGAGGGGTTTTGTAATCCTAGTAGTAATGGTTGTACTAGGCCATTGTATGATCCCATGGACTCTTGGCTCCTTGGATGTCGAAATTCTATTTTATTCATTCAATGGCTACCATTTGAAGAATTTTGGATTTACAATGAAATAATATACACATGATAGAAGGAAAATGCGGACTCAATTTTTGGGTTAATATGCCAAGCTCGTCTTCTCAACACCCCGCAGAAAGTAAACAATATGCCCATATGCCTCATTACAAGAAAATAAGAAAAAAATATATATTATGCGTTTAAGAAATTTAGGGGAGGTTCACACCATAGGGTTAAGTTAAGTTAAATTTTAAATTAACTATTTGCTAGTTATCTTAAATTAAAAGAAAATAAAAATTTGGTTCATACCATTGGTTATTTTCACTAGTAACATAACCAATTCCATTAAAATCACCTTCGCACATAATCCGTTATGTCAAAATTTTTAATATAACAGATTCCATTAAATATACCTTTACATCATAATCTGTTATGTTAAGATTTTTAATATAACGGATTCCGTTAAATATATTTTCACACTATAATCCGTTATATTAAATCTTTTCATATAACGGATTCCGTTAATTATAGCTTCACACCATAATCCGTTATGTTAACCCTTTTTAACATAACAATACACCCACTTGATCTATCAGATGCTATTTTGGCTGTGGACTTTGAATCTACCATATGCCAAAAGCTGTTCTCCAATTTTGTCCATGATATAAACCACATGCGAGGTCAAGGAGATATAAATGCACCATAAATTTGTTATGCAATTATTAGATGTTGGGCATGCGAACATATGCAAGATATTTATCGTGCAAAAAGCTTCTGAAAGGCAACTTCTCTTATTAGGTGCTAAGGCACAATCCCTTCCTTTCTTCGTCTATGATTTATTCTAATGGTTGGCATGTGACAGACAAAGACACGTGATTTTTGCAACATAAGAGAGCAGATATAATGGTTGATGGCATATACCTTGTAGTCTCTATTGGCAATGTAATTTAAGTTTGATACTATCTACAAAGTTTTTCTTTATCATCATAATAGAAATTAACTATATTACATTTTCCATTATATAGATAAACATTCTGATTGTTGGAGGACAATTCTGAACCACAAGATGTCTTTATATGTTAATCAATCAATCATTCCTAAGCCACCACTATTGCTATTAAAAGACATTTCTGGCATTCCGTATGTTATGCAAAAGCTAGATCAAATAACATATGGATCCCAAGATACACAGCAATGATTGCGCAAAGTTAATCAGTTTACCAGTTTTAAGTGATTTTGCAGCAATTTCAGACATTTCTTAATTAAATTAGTGGTGACGAGATCTCCCAACTAACACTTACGTTCCTAAAATCCACTTTGTGATCCATGTTATCTGCAGCATAAATATTTGAAAGAAGGATGAGGGCTGGAGCATTTCTAGGCCCTAAGTTGAGAATGTGCATTAAGGTACATTTTGCAAGTTGCATATCACAATGAATATTGCAATCAGCAAGAAAGATGGTCCATATCACATCATTAGGCTCCTGGAGCATGCCCTCCAGCAAGTCATTTGCTGCACTCAAGAAACCTGCTTGACAAAGGAGGTTTTTTTTTTTTTTTTTTGAAGGTACGAGATGATTTTTTCATTAATTAAGGCAAAACATACAAAATATAGTTAAGTCCCATGAAGACTTAACCATAGAAAATGTGAACTGATGAATAGGAAATTATGTTAACAAGTTTCTGTAGCAGAAGTAGTCCCGAAAATCCTGTGGATATGATGTTAAGAGTAGGCAGCAACTTAACTCCATCAGAATGTGACATCTGATGTAGAAGATCTTCAATAGTTTCCAGATATGTGATAGTTGAAGACAAATGTCAAAGTTTTCCGGTGTAAGAATCCCAAAAAGAGTCTTGAAAAAAGTTCTCCACGAATTCTTCATGCCAATCCTTTTGCTAAAAGTACTAATTGACCTGCATTCACAAAAAGAATTCTTGCATTCAAAAAGGAGCCAATGCTGTCAATTTCTGATATGATAGTAGTGGAAGGGATAGTAGGAATTTTTGTGTCATGTGGATCATTGGAGAAGAAGAGCAGATTAAAACGGTTTGTGAAATTTGAGGTAGTGCCAAGAATATAGGAAGGTGCATGCCATAGCTCATCTCTGATCAATCTGTAGTAATCTGACTGTACCATAAGCAGTATAAGTGTACCATAACTATCAGCAAGCATTCTGTGAGTGTAGTATAATTCTCTATATCTTAGAAACTGCCTTTCAGTGAAATTTTGATTGTACTTCTCAATGAACCTGAACATGAAGACCATTTGCATAACTTCCCTTGAAAATATTTCTGCCCAAACCCTTTCAGCTGTTTTCTTGACCTCTTCATCTTTTCTCCTTTGCCAGACTGACCACTGATTAGTAGGGGGATAGCAGACCTGATGTTCATGCAATCTCTCCACCCCATATCTATCAACTTCATTTCTCAGAGACTCTCCATCCTTGGAGACAAAGTATCTGTTCGTGTAAGGCCCTCTGCACAACTCCATGTATCCTATGAAAAGGAACTTAATTAGTATTTGTAAATGAAAGTGTTGAGATGAATAATTTATAATACCCCACAAATTCACCAATTTGATCCCAGGACCTGTCATAATTGTCAGCAAAAGTTCTCCTATGTGCAGTAGCACAGAGCTCAATGTCATATTTAATATGTAGCTTAATCCAAGTAATAGAAAACCTTTTCTTACCATATAGACACCTATTTCTCGATTTCCAAATATTCCACAGAGTTAGAAATGCAATGGTATTCTTGTAATTATCATTTCCTTGCATGAAATTAAGAATGGAAGAGGTATCATAATTGTCAAAGTATCTATTAAACCACAACCAAAGGGGATCTAATTTTGAGCAAAAGAAAATATGTTCCAAATTCTCAACATTATTGCAGTTAAGAGGACAGTTTGGTGAGGCATTAGGATTTCTACTGGCCACAACTTGAAGACAGGGAACACTTTTATTTGCAATCAACCAAGCAAAGAAGGAAACCTTTCTTGAAGCATAGGATCTCCATACATTTCTGATTAGAGATTTAGTAACAGCAGAGTTTATGTTCCAAGCAATGGATGACTTAGGAAGATCAGGCCTTTGATCTAAGAAATTGTAAATATCCTTGACCTTGTAATTTGATTTCTTATTAAGCATCCATTAAGGCCACTATTGGGCAAAATAGAGAAGGGACAATTTCCAACAATGTTCCCGATGTGCTTGTAAACCTTTTGTCAAGTATGTGTTCCCCTTATTTTGATCTTGAGATTTGACCAAGTAATCCATCCGCCATTATGCCCCACGAGATCACCCAAATTATTAAAGCCCTTGAGGTACCATTTCTTGTAAATCGAGGATGTTTCAAGGCCAAAGACATGGTTGGGATGATCCTTGAAAGTAGGAGACCGAGAAAATAGACATGTCCAGGAATGAAAATTTTGGCTCTCGATCAAACTTGAAAGCTAAATAGATATTATTCCGGCCTTAATAATGTTTCTCATAAGAGGGGACATATTGGCTGCTAAGGAGACTTCACAAAAAAGCGAGAATTTGGTAAGTCATGAGGAATTGAGGGATGACCGAGAAGGAGAGCTTTTTTGTGAGCCGATATCGATGAATTTAGATGCTACACTCGTATGCGAGCCATTTAAAGCTTTCCAAACAAATTTCCACCGCTAGGGCTTGGGCCTGTTTATGAATATTTTTACAAGCAAGACCACCCTCTTTTTTATGCACGGTGATAGTATTCCAATTGACTAGATTATTACCATTCCAAATGAAGTTCTAATAATTTTCTCAATCTGCTTAAAAGCGGAGGCTAGAGCAACTAAAGCAAAGAGAGAGAAATAGATATGAGAGCTGGTAAGAACTTGATTGGCAATTACAACTCGGCCCGCCAAAGATAAAGTATTTTTATAGATATGAAGCTTAGCTCTGATCTTTTCAATGATTGGGGACCATAGACCAGAGAGGTTTGGATTTAGAGACAAAGGCATGCCAAGAAGTTTGGTAACCTCTGAAGTTTTGATAATTTTAATTCCTGCCACATATGAATTGTCACTGTCACTTATCATAACACACTTAGATAAATTTAAATCCACTCCTGAAGCTGCACTGAATTGACTCAAAAGATCCATGAAGAAAGCAATATTTTTAGCATTATTTTCAAGAAAGGAGAAGGTGTCATCAGCATATTGTTGAATACAGAGAGTTTCAGGGGAGTTCGGGAGTTTAAGACCAGAAATATTGCCAATATTTTGATGGTACTTAATTGCTTTAGTGAGCAATTCAGCCACCACAATAAATAGATAAGGTGCCAGTGGACAACCTTGTCTAACCCCTCTCTCCAGAGGAAAGAAGGGACTAGGAGAGCCATTGATGAGAACAACAGAGTTAGATCTGAGATTTAAACCCATAATTAGCTGAATCATTCTATCATGGAAGCCTAGCTTTTTCATAGCAAACTCAATAAAATCCCATCTGATATTGTGAAATGCCCTTTTGAAATCCAATTTAAGCAGAATACAGTTTTGGCTTGATATTTTATTCCAATGCAATCCTTCCATGGCAGCAATGTAATTTTCTAAAATGAATCTGTTTGGAAGAAAAGCACACTGATTTCCACTAATACATTTTTGCAGATAATCCTTAATTCTTGAGGCAATGATTTTAGCACAAATCTTATATGTAGAATTTGTTAAGGAAATAGGCCTCCAATCAGAGAAATCAGAAGGTCTCTCAACTTTGGGAATCAGGGAAATAAAACCACTAGCAATCGAGGGATGAAGATGATTAGATTCCCAAAATCCCTTTATGAAATGCATAATGTCATTTTGCATTAAATCCCAGAACATAAGAAAGAATTCAGGGGGAAAGCCATCTGGCCCTGGAGATTTTTCATGTTTGAAACTTTTTAAGACAGATAAGACTTCATCAGAGCTTGGAACATTAGATAGAGAAATATCCATTTGGCAGTGATCATTTGGGATAATGGCATCAATCAAATCAGTGAAAGCCTTAGCATTGTTGACAGCAGTAGCATCCAAATTATTTTGCTTAGAGAACAGAGCAGAATATTTAGAGTAGAAGAAATTTGAGATATCTGAGGGGTTATTTAGAATATCCCCAGAGTCACTTTTGATTTCAGAGATAGAGTTTTTTATCTGCCTAGCTTTAGCAACTCTAAAAAAGAATTTGGTGCTACCAGAATCCATATCATTCGAGTATTTAACCTTGCACCTAATGGCAGCCCCTTTGGCTTCAATTTCCTCAATTGTTCTGATTTTCCTCTCAAGGTTTTCTTCTTGAAGATGTAAATTAGGATTAAGGGGATCATCAAGCAAAGCCAATCTGATATCTCTCATATGTTGGAGAAGAATTTTTTTCTCCTTGATTCTTTCAGTATTAACCTTTTTAGTCCACTCCTTTATCCAAGATTTGGAAGCCTTAAGGTTGGAGTAAAAGCTCTTCATGGACATATGATCAGAAACTCTATTTAGCTTAGAATAAAATTCTCTGAATTCATTACAGAAAGAATTATTATGAAGCAAACTAGAGTTAAATTTGTAAGGGATATTTCGGATCTAGGGACGTATATTTGATCTTTGAGTGGGACGGGGAATTGAGGTTGATGATCTGAAATAACAAATGGACTCATCAATGAAAACATAGGCATTATCCCGAAATTTGAGCTAGAGATATTCAGATAAAATCTATCAAAACCGAGAAAACTCTTGCATCTCCTTTTCTTTTGTTTGACCAGGGTAAATTTAGCGTAAGAGGAAGGAATTTGAAGCAAAGAGTTATCATCAATAAGGTTATTCCATCTAGTTTTTTCCAGTCTGGTCATGTTAATCTTGTTTCCCAATTTTTGATCCCAATTTGGAGTGTTATTAAAGTCCCCAGCAACAATCCAATCAATAATGTTTTGAGCTCTCATCCAATTATTGATTTCCAACCATAGAACTTCTCTTTCTTTAGGATTAGTTGAAGCATAGACATTTATGAGACCAAAGGGTTTATCCTTGATCATAAAAGTAGTACACTGCCACATTCTGCTTGGACTGTTATAGAAGAAATCTGTGTTTAAATTACTCCAAATCATGCATAAACCCCCAGAAGTACCCTCAGCCTCAATCCATATAGAAGAACTACCAGGCAATATCCATTCCCCTAAATTAGCACATTCAAATTTTTGAAGTTTTAATTCTTGGAGAAGAATTATGTCAGCTTTGTAGGATCTAATTTGGGAAATAGCTCTCCTTCTTTTTAGAGCTCCCTTAATACCCCTTAGATTCCAAGATAGGATCTTCATGGATTAAGGTAGGTAAAAAGTAAATAAGAGGAATCTATCTGCACTTGCCCTTAGCTTTCCCTTTTTTTTTCCTTTTTGTTTTTACTTCTGGTGTTATTGGCAGGGGTATTAGAAATGTTTGGGATAGTTTTTTTCCTATTAGCCCTGGACTTACTGATCTGTCTCTTATCAGAAGTAGCTATAGTGGAAGAGTTAAGGTAATATTCCAAATCCCAATTGTTATCTTTCTCCCTAGTGCCAGAATTTTCTTTATCACTGTCACACTCATCAGATGAAATCCCTCCAGGAATAAACTCAAATAGCTTATTAACAGACATGTCATTAATAGCCATTTTATTTAAATCAGAATTAGGAGAATTATTATTATTTATTGGTTCGAGAACTTGCCTTTGTGAAGCCTTTGCGGGGTTCAAGGATCGCAAATCAACACACTCACGGAGTCTACGGGACATAATCAATGCCACTCTATATCTCGTATTTAAATCTTGACTTGAATCCGATCCTTGTGAACACATCTCATTTTCCAATTTATTTGTGTCTTGACTTGTCTGACTCGAGGATATCTGAACCTTATTGAAGTCAATTGAAGCCAGCTGTTTTACAAATTTATCGGAGATAATAGCATGATGGTCATGGCGGTTCAAGGAGTCATCGGGGAGGATAGGTCTATGAGATCAAGGAAATCCTTTTGAGAGGGCTTAGAAATAGGCTGAGTTTTTGGTGAAGGTAAAGTAGACTGAACAGGAATTGGCTCCTCAACATCTGAATGCAGTAAATCCATTTGTTCTGCATGTGAATTAGTAAAGATAGCAAATTGATTAGAACAATGAATTACCTCATCATTTTCTTGCTTGCTTGAATCTTCAGCAGGATTTTCCATCATACTTTTTCGGGTTCTTCATGATGATGATGAAAGGAAACCTTTTAGAGGTTTACGCAATATTTCTCTTGTTGTTGGTATGTTGAGATGTGCCACCAATATCCACGATTTGCCCTTTTAAATTATTCCCCTGTCACTTTTTTTCGCAAAGAATATTTTGTTTGGATTTCCTTAGTTAATGAATCTCTCGTACCTTTGGAAGGAATCGGTTGGATAGATTCCATTTTGCATTGGAGATATAACTTTGATTTCTGTTAGCTAAAGCATTAGAATCTTTAGCAATTTGAGATAAAGTAGAGTGAAGATTCTTGGTGTTAGAATTTTCCATGCCAACTTTAGCTTTCCCTTTTGCCATATACCTTTCTGATGCAGTCATGATTGTAGAATTATTGGTATATGTACTGGAAGAATCCTTATGATTAGCAACAAAATGAGAATTTGTACCAATTTGGATTCCTTTCTCCAATCTTTTTTTTGCAATTCTTCTCGAGCTACCATTTACCTTATTCCATAAGAAAGCCTTTTCTTCTTGGTGTTTTTCTGGAATAGTCATGCTTTGAGTAAGCAATTTAGGAATGTCAGAATTACTCTCCTTGACATTTGAATCTGGAATTTCTTTTCCCTTATAGCTCTCCTTGCAGTTAGTGAACCAGAAATGCCTAAGATCACAAGCAGAGCAAATTGAAGGTAATCCATTCCACCTAAGATCCAGTGAGGTTTTTTGGCCAAAAAAGTCTGTATAGGGAATGGAAATTGGGATGTCTTTAGAGAGGTCGATTTGGACATAAACAACAGGAGGTTTGTAGGGAGCATAAACAGTGGATACATAATTTCCAATGGAGTTGAAAAGACTTCTGATCGATTCCTCATTCCAGTAAATTGGATTTAAGCCAAATAAGGAAACTGAAGCTACATGGAAATTATTGAGATCAGCAATTGAAAGCCAGGATTCCATTTTATAAATGAGCGTTGAAAATTTTCCAAAACAAGGACACCACTATGTAACAGAAATTTGCGGATCTTTTGACCACACTCAACCATAATATATGGATAATTTAGCCAGTATACAGCTTTGATTGATAGACCTTTTTGAAGGGATAACAAGAAAGACCATAATTTTTCAATGCTCATGCCAACTTTATTGACTTTAACAATGACAACAGTATTTGAGAGACATTTCAGTTTTTCATGAACCATAGGGGATTTCAGATGAATACCATGGACAGTGGCGAGATTTGAAGCAATGTCTGGTCTCTCTTGTTGAAGAATATTATCCCAAGCTTCATCAGAGCGTACTTCATTTGCTGATCTCGCGACCCCATAAGGAAAAGGAACACCTATAGCAGGATTGATCTGAGGCCGGTTGCTAGTAGCACTCGGATCCTTGGAAAGGTTATCCCAAATTGGAGTCTTATCTGATAATGGAGTCATGTTGCTATTTTGGAGCAGAGAAAAGTCCTTAAAATTCCCAAACGGAATGAAATTTGACGGATCAGCTGCGATTTTATGAAGATGTGTGAGGAGAGCACCTTGATCCTCTTTCTTGAGCGCGGAAAAGCAGTGGAGGAAAGGCAGAGTAGAGGAATTTAGGTTTTGGAAAGTATTTAGAACCATGATAACTTCAGGCGAATTCAACAAAGGGGAAATTAAGCAAGGGAAAAACAGGGGGAGGCTAAATAGGAGAAAATAGGTGGTTAAATGGTAGTAGAGGATCGAATTGAACGAAAAGGGTGGAATAATTTACCTCCAAAAGCTAAGCTATAGAGATTAGTCATGTCTGGAACACTAAAAACTGAGCAAATTCAGCAAGGAGAGTATAATTTGACAACAATTTTATCTTCCGACCAGTCACAGTGCATTCTGAAGATGGCAGTAGCTTGAATTCTTTTGCTTCCAACAAATTCTTCTAACCAGGAGTCGATGATCTCAGTCTCAAATTCCACACAGCTTGGTACAAAACTGTATTCTTGCAAGAAGAGATTATCCGGGAAGAAATTTTCAATTAGGAAAGAATTCCAAAGTTCTTCAGGAGAGCCACGAAGAAAACCACAAATTAACTTTTGTCCCTGCTTTATAATTGCAAAAATTTTGGTTTCCATGAAAGAGCAGAATGTCTACAGTTCTAAAATGCTATCCCTCTACAGGGATAGCCTCTTCAATTGCTTGAATTGCCTTCAGATCCAACACCAATTCTGTAGTTCAGGGGTGGCTTCTATCAAGAAACGAGTTTGAACAGAAAAGGGCGGAAAAAGACAAAAAGACCAAGAAAGATGGCGCTCCCATTCTACCTCTTCAGCCGATCGAAAGGAGGTTAGTTAAATAGGCACGATGCTTCATGTTTGGTCTGATGTTGTAAGTCTGAGCAATTGCATTGACGTAATTGCATCTTTGAGCCACCATGACCACATGCTGTCTAAATAGAAGCATAAGTAATTTCTTCAAGCTGAAGCCCTTCCTGCTGCATTTTCCTAAGAAGTTTACGTGCTCCCTTGTCATCTCCATGCATGGCATATGCCGACATCATTGTTGTCCAGGAAACAAAATCCCAAAATGTAATTTTAGCCTCGTTTATAGTATCACATATAGCATATATATCAATAACAACATTCTGCACATTAAGACTTAAATCAATTATTGCTTTCATCAGATCACTCTGAATCTGTTTGCCTTGTTCTAATGCTCCTATGAACGCAGAGCACTGAGGGCATTGATTAGTGCAACTCGATTTGTAGAGAGACCAGCACTTCACGTTTCTTTAAAAAGAACCAATGCACGAATGCCATTGCCGGTGGCAATATATCCTCAAATCATTGATGTGTACCTTGGGATCCATATGTTATGTTGTGCTCTTTTAAAATCAAAACTGGAACAAAGAACCAGTCCATTATGTTGTCTTGTAACCTTTCATAGATAGTAACCTCTATCCCATCAGCTGAATAAGAAAATATAAAATATAAGAAAGCCATATGCTAGCTGGAAAAGTTCATGAGATGCTTAGAGAATTACATAGAACTAAGATTCCAGATCCAGACTTTACAACCTTGAAAAGATCCTGCAGAAGGCCATAGGCTAGAGATACAACCGCAATAATTATGCTCTTTGGACTTCTCCTTGAGTGATTCCATTCCTCCAGATCATGAAATGTAATTACCCTCTTAAATTAGCATTTTGCCAAGTTCCTCATATGCCTTGAACATTGAATTTCATATCTACAAGGATGCAACGCTTAAGCTACCCATGTGTTGATACTAAAAATCTAGCCCAATACAGATTTCTATATCTTTTAGAAATGCTTGGCGGGCCAGCACAATCTTCACGTTCTGAATATCCTGTGCTATAGAACTATTGGTAAGTCTTCCGTGTCAGGGACCTTCTCCACGAGCTGCAGTGGCCTATGATCCCTCTTGATTGATCATAATGCATATGCATGATCATAGATGTAGGCTCTAAAAAAATGGGGCTCTTTCCTCCAAGAGGACCACCAGAATAATATCAACAACATGAGCAAGCTGTTCTGGCTTCTTGGGTGGCGTGCTAGGTAGCCGGCTGCAGCATCACGCCTGGATAATGAGCTCGCTTAGGTGGCATAGCTCCTCCCACTCGAGTTTTCTGCTTCGACGCGAGTTTTCTGCTTCCCCACTCCATCAAATTTTTAATAGCCCTTAATCGTGGTCAGGGGCACGGTATAAATGTTAATGTTAATTTTGGGTATAGTTAAGCAAATTGTTACTTTTACCTTAACCAAGGTATATGTAAATTGTGGTTAAACTAATTTTTAACCTAACTGGCATGATTAAAACTTAACCCTTTATATTTTTAACTGAAAACCTAACAAATTTATGCGTGGAACCTAAATTTAAGCTAAATTTTTTTTACTTAACCAAATTAAGTCCATGGTGTGACCCACCCTTAACGTGCTTAAGGTTACCACTTGAAGGATAACACAATACTTACTCCAAAAAAAGCATCCAAACGATATGGAGCATCAAAACAAAACATAAGAAAAATGTGTCTCAAAACAATAGACAACAAAAACTTTAGAGATGCACGAAAATGCTAATAAGACAAGCCAAAATGCCATTTCATGGTTTGCAACTACTATGTATTGGATCCAACTAATTATTATTTTGCATAGGGCACTTACCTATGTGAATGCACTAATTGCCACAATCATAAGACGAGCATGTGTCTAGTTGACATCCAAATAATATACTATGGAGCATAAAAACTTGAATCCAAGAACATCTATGTCTTAAAACAATAAACAACAAAAATTTGCAGATGAAAGAAAATGCCAACGAGATCTAGATCAAAATGTCATTTCATGGTTTGAAGGGATATTACTAACAAGGCAGCTACTCTATCACGAATTCATCTAATCATTCTATATAGGCCCATATAAATTTTTATATAGCTTACTTACATTCTTTCTACTATACATGATTTTGAAATTTATGTTGTTGGCCTAGAACAAAATGGAAGTTGGGTCGTCATTTTGAATGTGGTGGCACCATCACCAAAATAATATAGCCAAAGTTCAATTTCCGACTTTGCAAGTAGAAGTATGTAATGAATAGAACCAAAACAGTTTCATGGAACTTAGCATTTGCCATCATTTGACAGAATATATCAAATATTTCATGTATATTAATGCACCGAACCACTTGAAACTGCTCCTGGAAAGAAGCTAAAGTAACAGTTCTATACCACTGGAACTAATATGATATTTGTACTTGTATTAGTTGTGTACCACTCAGACTAATCGTACTTTCAGATTCCACATGGGCAAAGCTCCAATCATGATATTTATCTTTTCATAATACAGAACATAAGCTGCATAATGAAGCATGCAAATTCCTAATCCCTAGAGGAAAACGATTTGAGACCACCAATTTCAAATGGTAATATGTGTTAATACTACCATAGAGACTATAAAGTAGAGAAGAATAAATGCACAGGTCAACAGTTTTAAGACCAGTTTCCTTACAAACTAATGGTACAACTTGAGTTGTCCATAGCAGTCCTCCATAGCTGTCCTGACATATTTCCATTTGCAGTCTCAAACGTCTATTGTAGAAACTGGAGCAATGATGAATAATGTATCCAAACAGGATACAATAAGGAAGTCTTAGTTTGCATGGTAGATATTGGAATCCTAAATTTGTGCTTCAAAAGTTGAACTTTTTAACAGTAAAATTTGCAAAACAACAAAATGACAATGCATGTATCTTGAATTTGTCACATGTCTCCTGCAACAATTGACGCATACCATAAAGTATACATGTGGAATCTAACTCGGCAAAGTCATATGGCTATCAAGGATGTGCCTTTCTATCCTTTCTCTTTGTCCTTATTTCATGCAAGCCTTGAAGCCTTGATGGGGTCTCGGGATTCCTAGAGGTCAAATCCAGGAGGGTTGTATATCTTCTAATATTTGCATAATTTCCTTTATTTGAAGTCACTCTAATGATCCAATTTGTTTGAAGTCACCCCACTAATCCAATTGTTGGAAGTCACTCCATTGTTGTAACACAATTTACTAAACAACTCATCTTATTGAACAACACATCGAATGGCGATGGCACTGCACTACTTTCTTGTACAAAGTAATTGGGTCATAAGACTTTAGAAAAACAACTCTACCTCTTGCATGCTTAGCTTTGTATAAGTCATTTGGGTCAAAAGGAAACCAAGATATAGGAAAAGTATTTATTTTTGCACCTACAAATAGACATCATGTTTTGGCACTTCCAACCAATCCCTATTTGGCAAGACCCTACTTGCAAGAGGTAGACTATCATAGCTTGTGATGGTTTGTAGTTTCAAAATATTAATGCTTGGCCAAAACTAACCATGTATATATAGAAATTAATTATAATAAACTAACCATGTTTTCCTTCCCATGATGGATTGTAGTTTCAAAATATTAATGCTTGGCCAAAACTAACCATGTATATATAGAAATTAATTGTAATAAACTAACCATGTTTTCCTTGCCATGCACTTTTTGGTGTACTTAAGTAAAGGAGGAGAATAATTCAAAGGAAAGAGGCTTCCACACTAGTCCATTCATAGAGTTGTGGGGTAAAGGAGAATGTTTGCAAAGGAAATTTTGCTTGTGTTGGTGAATATTTCTCTTTGCCAAATCACTTCCCTACACCTAGAGGTGTAGAAAGAGAAAGACTCACTTCCCTACACCTAAAGGTGTAGAAAGAGAAAGGCCGTCGCGATAAATATCATATAAAATATAATCCATATTTTTATTAACTTTTGAACCTTGGACAAAAATCCCAACAATGTTGGGAGTTTTTCTAATCTACATATAAAGCACAAAATAGACTAAAAAGGCAAGGAAGAACATTTGACACCTAATAGTTGTTATACACAAGCCTGATTAGTTGAAGAATCAACTAGTGGAATATGTGAAAAGGATTAAAGAACAAGAGGTAGCCAAAAAATCTAGCCACTTGAAGTCACATGTGGGCCACAAGAGAATAACGACACTAAGTATACAGCCAAAATGCCAAAATACCACTAAGTGAGACTTTAGCATTGACAAGAAAAAACAGATTTTCATGACAAGAAAAGGGATCTCTAACGAGAACCGAATTTGTATTCACAATGTCTCAAAATCAGGGCTACAAGAATCAGATCAAAACCTGAAAGCCTGGACCAAAATGCCACAATACCACTAAGTGAGACTTTAGCATTGACAAGAAAAAACAAATTTTCATGACAAGAAAAGGGATCTCTAACGAGAACCGAATTTGTATTCACAATGTCTCTAAATCAGGACTAAGTTACAAGAATGAGATCAAAACCTGAAAGCCTGGATCAGAACAAAGGGCTCAAGGAAAGGTGTACATACGAAACCTGGCTCAAAAATCTGCTGCCAAAGATCGGGAAGACGAAGCAGAAAGAGCAAAGAAAGAGGCCGGCGAGGCCGATTGATTTACTCCAGAAGCAAGCGGCCGCGGGAGCTCCAACGGATTGAAACACGGCTATCCCATCTGCCGTTGCAAAGGATTGCTAAGGAGCAGATAAACATGAGCTCGACGACGAAGAGGCAGTAGAGAATGGTGGGCATTGCGCCCTCCATCAAGAGAACGGCCGAAGAAGCGGATCTGCAGCGCATTGAAGCAAGAATCATCAAGACAAGGTAGGCGACGAAGAGCAAGGCGCAGAGCCAGCAGAAGGTCTGCGAAACCCAGGGCGCTTTCCTCCATATTCCGGCGTCCATCCTCCTCCGGCCTAGAACAGAGTGCTGGCCTGTGCGCTGTGCTTTTTTCTTCGTGTTTGGGCCTTTAAGGGCCCGATGGAGCCCGCCAGTTTGGGCCCAATCCGAGCCGTCCGCGCCAGCGCGGATTGCCTCGCTGGCATTTTTTATTCCGGCCTGTCCGTACGGTGCTGACGTGGCGCGTGATGGGCCTTGTGTTGAAAATCTGCCTTTTGACACCTGGCTTTGTCGCCTCTTACAAGGTTTCTGGAACTTGTCACGTGGCTTCATTGGCTTCAAAGACCGCCGTGAGTCGGTTCTTCACGAGCCATGCCCTTTTTGCAAGTACACAATGTACGGCCTAACTTTAGAAGTGTGGGCAGAATAATATACACTAACCTTTTTTTTTGGGCGGATAAACAATCTTGGAATTGGAAACTTAATGTCCATGCCCATGCCCATACCATCCCAATGTTCATTTGATGGTGCTTTTAGTCCCATATTCGACTCAATGGCATACCTTTTGCTTGGAACAAAAAACCTTCTCGGCTAACTTCTACATACAGGATTCCATTATGATTCTGGCAGTTCTTCAAGAATACACTTCCATCGTAAACATGGCAGATTTTGAGCAAGCAAGAGATAAAACTAACGTGAGATCATGCCCGGAGATAGAACCCTGAATTCTGCTGCCACATCAGAAACTAACGCCTTGTAGTGGATTCTAGTAATCCATGGTAGATACCATCATGGAGCTTCCTTGTTCTTCCAGGTGATAAGGGCCAGATTCCACTATCGGCAACGGCACTTGGGAGCAAAATCTCAGCTGCGGCTTCCTTCTGTGACCTAAGATAGGCGATGATTCCACTCAAGACAACGGCAATTAGTTCAAGAATTTAAAAAATCAAACTTGGCGAAAATCTACTGCATCTGCTCTCTACTTGGTAGGAATCCAACCCACGGCAATTATCATAATCTGAAAGTTACGATAATGCTCCCCTTATAGTTAACCGAGTGTTTTGCAATTAGACGTGAGAGTTTTCAGTTTTGAGGGCAGCATTTTGCTAACTGCTAACTGCGGTAGTGGAATCATCGTCGAAGCTTCAAATCTGAGATGCCATCAAAGGATTGGTACTGCATATTTTTATGTACTATATTTGGAGATGCCATGATATATACTAATGCCGTCGATCTGAGCCATCGGATCGGTATTCTCGAATAGGGCGAGGATGCATCTCTCCTATGCATGCATGCTGCATTGCATGCATTTTCTGGGGCCCTGGTTCGTTTGGGGATCGCTATTTCTTGTAGGTTCTTCATCGACTTCTCATCGGCATTTTCTTCTCTCTCAGCAGTTCCCTTGACTCTCTTTCTTTGACATCAAACAGGAGAGGGGCTTTTCGCTGCTTGGTTTGACATTTTTGGCATCTATTTCTATGTCATGGCATGTTGTTGCCCAATCTTGTCCCCTTTTTGGCCATCATCCTTCCGCCTTCGACCTCGATCCCATTTTGATAAGGAAGTTCTCTTTTGTCGGGAACTTTTGTCTGTTTCATGCGAGCCTAACTCGAGAATGTCATCGATCCGAGCCATCGGATCGGTATTCTCGAATAGGGCGAGCATGCATCTCTGCCATGCTTGCATGCATGCATGCATGCATTTTCTGGGGCCCTGGTTCGTTTGGGGATCGCTATTTCTTGCAGGTTCTTCATCGACTTCTCATCGGCATTTTTTTTTCTCTCTCAGCAGTTCCCTTGACTCCCAGCCACCCCCCCCCTTAATTTTGTATATTATTGTGCATGTTATTTTTTGTCGCGTGGCACGCGTGACCAGCCCCTCACTTTTCAAGGTTACTGTTTTCTTATCTTTGTGACGTGACGTTAAAATACTATCTATCTATCTATCTGTGTTCTAGTTCGTTGATGTGCAGGTACAGTAGGATACGCGACTCCGTCTTCTTCAGATTTTGTGGGTTTTTTTGTGGGAGCATTTTTTTTTACAGCCTTACGTTGTGTCCAACCCCCTTGCCGAGGGCTTACCACTAGGGTTTTTCCTCGAAAACTCGAAAGGGCAAGGTTTTTTAATCACGGTGATAAGCTCTCGGCAGGTACACTTAACCCGACATCTATAGCATTTTTTTTGGGGTCCAGATGATATAACTAGATATTCCCTATGTTTTTTTCATTTTTTGTGGGTAGCTTGCAAATGTGCAGCTACTCATTCTCAACCATTGTAGAATTCTGCTGACATGAATGAAAAGCCTAGCTAGAGGGAGCTTTTATCTGTTTCATGCGAGCCTTAACTCGAGAATGAAGCACCCATAGTTAGGTTAAATAGAATAGAAGAGTTCTGAGGACAATGTTTGTGATCTCTAAACCTATGGCCATAGATAGGTGAAAGAGTTATTAGGGAAATGTTTGTGGTATCTAAACCGATGGAAAATGACAAACTCTGGTTTTGCTTAAACAAAAATTCTTTAAGGTGAAATTGTGTTTATGGTTAACAATGAAAAAAAACTTTCACCCAAAATCATTAAATATATTGATGTATTTGTTGACAATTAGAGGTGTTTGACTACCTTCTATCAATCACATCAATAGTAGTGATATTGATGATGTGTGTTACAAACCAATCTAGGGTGTAAGAATCTAAATTGCTCCAAATTTAGTCATGTAAATACCACATTCTTTAAAGGATTACATGTGGCGAACGAGTCAAGATGTTTAAACAATCGAATGATAAGAAAAAGGATAGCTACAATAAATAGCTGGCAATATTTTGCCTCGTTGGCTTCAAAAAACAAATATATATATTTGGTGGCAATTTACAAGGATGGCTCTGCCCATCATTTTTTTCTCTACTAAAAGTCTTTCTTTGCCTTCCACCACTGCTCATTGTTTTGCTTTAGTGCTCTTCGCTTTGCTCTCTTCCCCTTGCACTTCATATTCATATGTCCTTGGTCGTGATGATGCCCTGCAGGAAGGATGGCTCTGCCCATCATCTTTGCTCCTGTTTTTAAGCTTTAAAGAAATGGCAACAAATGGCTTAGAAGATTTCTTTTCTCCTCAATTTTGCTGTGAAATATGTATGTCAGAATGCACACTGATTTTTGAAGGAGTTTTATTGAATTATTGAGGCAAAAATCCCCAGTTCAGCTTTAATTGCCCATGGAAGCAAGAAATAAATGTATAGGTTGCTTCCTTCGTTCCATTGGAGACCTTTTTCTAAGAGATCTTCACGTCATGTATAGTAGAAGCTGTTGATAATAAAAGAATGGCCAAGAAACAACCTTGAAGTTCAAGTTCATGCCATCTTGTTACTGTTCAATTTGACGGCTGCTTTTCTCTTGACAAAATGCTCTCAAATTCTAACCTGCCAAATGTCAGGCAGAAACCAAACTCTTAATCAAAAAGTATAGAACACAGACACATTGGAATTACTTGTGTTACAACTCATCATACAACTCGTAAGTTATATATAACCAAGTGCTCAGACAACAAGGAGTATATGAGCATGCTTGAAGTAAATCTCAAACACAAGTAGATCAACTTACAAGTTGATCAACCTACAAGCAACATTGCTCTCCTACTTTTTGTTGCATACCAATCCTTAACATGCTTGTCGCTCTATGCATTCAAGTGGTTTGTCATCATTTGCACGTCATTTTTTTTCCTATAGTCCATATGATTCATAGATATCTAGTATGATATAATAATGTGTATTTTCTTTTTCTTTTTCTTTTTTTCTTTTCTTTTAAGGATGCGAGCCTTTATTATTCGCAGAAAGTTACAAGCAAAGTACAAGATTACAAACTCAGGAGAGAAAATGTCCATTAAAGCAAATCCACTCCACCCAAATGCAACATCTAAATAGTGTGAAGAGGAAACAAACGTGAATGTGAAGGTAGCGCTCCCAAATACGGTCTCTTCACTTGATTAGAAATTGATGAATACCCAAATGCTTTAGCAATTCGTTGTTGGGTAAGAACTTGTACATCAGAACAAACATGACCTTTGAATATGAGAAGATTTCTTTTTTTTTTTCAAATGGATCAGATGATCCATACAGAAGCCAAAAGTCCGTTCTGCTTATTTTTCCCAGCCATTTAGGTAGACTACTAATAATACCTACGGATTATTCAAATTCCAATGAAAGAGGCCTTGAAGCCACAATCAAGCATGTCTGACATGTTGACACAGGAAGAAGCAATGTTTGATTGTCCTTCTCTGCACAAAAGGGACAAAGTGCAGACACATCTGGAGGAAATCTGTGCACCAAAACATCAATGCACACATAGAGATGAATGATTTCCCACCACAAAACGGGATGGGGTAGTTTATGCCGTACCCATTTCCATACTACTTTCTGTCGGTTGTTGGGATTGACCAAAGGCCACTTTGCTGAAGGAGGCATGACTTCAACAACAAGCAGGATCTTGTATGCGAATTCACCAAATCTGTTTTGACAAGCTAATGTGCTACCCAAACTTGAGGGGCATCCAATTGCGCTATCGGAGGAAGAATCAGAGGCACTTTCTACAAAATAGCTTGATCCCACCTTCAAAGGAGGAACTTATATCTAAACCCTTCCCGTGTCAGCAAGTGCATCTGATTATTATACCAATCAGATATCATGTGCACACCTGTCAATTTCCATCGATGTTGTATAATGGTTCTGGCCCCTTACGGTCCAGCATACGTATTTTTGCATGTACTTACATGATGCATGCATGCAACATGCACATAAGCAAGGATTTGCTTCTTTGGCAAAGAGTTTACATAAGGTAATTCTTGCACGAGGTGGTTTTTAGAGCTTTGTGATGCTGAGGAGACGTCGAGGCAGAAGCTTGGAGATCACATCAAGAACTGCATCAAATCTATATATTTTTATGAGGTGGAGTTTCAGTTTATTTGAGACTATTTAAGAATTCATAGGTTGTTGATTGAGTTTAAGCATAGTGTAGATGATGGCTTTGGGGTTACAAAGTAATCAATGGTAATTTACGATTTGGATTGGATAAGCAGGGTTTAATGGATTCAAATGTCTATGGTAAATGATGAAATCAAAGCAGTAGGATTGAATCTATAATTTGGCTTTTGTCTCAGGAAGAGTACAGTAAATCTAGGGTTAATTCTATGGGCATGAGGTTTGTCTGTTGTAAGTGTTAAGTAGAAAGGGAAAACTGGAATGGGAGCCCTAGGGGATTTACCTCTATGTATTTTGGATATGGCATCTGCATTCCTAGGGTCAAGCAAAACCCCCTTATCATATGCAAAAAACTGGCTTGATATACCCTTATACTCCTTAAAATACAACTAGACAAGTGACATAAATGGTAAATACCCCTTATTATAACTACAAAAAAGGCAATAAAAAACTCCTTGGCATACATTCAGATGGTTTATACCCATAACACAAGTGAATCCCCCTTGATGGGAGGTCAAAGATCTTATGGGAAGAGTTAATTAAATAATTGCTTTATTTCCTGTGGTGACTACATCTCCATAGTAGGGCCCTCTGTCTACTCAGACCACTTGGGATGGCCAAGTGTCCGGGCAAGGAACACGAAGGTGTCATTCGTCCCACGTCCTCTATGGGAATCCTATACAGCGGTAGCGTACATAGATGTTAGCATACATCAATCATGCTCAAATAATATACCACCACAAAGGGTAGCCCATCCATCATCATCAACAACTAAATGACAATACAAGTACAAAGTAACATAAGTAACCCATCACAACAAGGGCGCTACCCTGGACTCAGACATCCGTGGGGTCAACTGACGGTCAGGGCCTCAAGATATCAGCAGACAGAAGTATAACATGGCATTGGCTGGCATAGAACAATGGCTAAAGTAGTCCACTCCATCCGCCCCTCCTGTGCACACTTTGTAGATAGGCTGAAACATGCTATGGCGTGATGTAGCCTTCCGGAGACGCAATCTCATGGAATCACCCTATGAGACCACTACGGGTTACATCTCCCCGGTCCGATAAGGCAAGTCAGAGAAGTGCCATAGAGAATACGTGCCACTAGGTGCAAATGCAGCCTTACCCGACTTGAACCCCGCAAAATTCATGGACCGCCAGGTGCGCCCATCGAGCTCAGGACGTCCATATAGGCATGTTTCCTGCGACCCAGGATGTGTCAGATCTATACTCGGCCATAAATGCGAGGACCAGCTATAAACCTAGCCCACTGTAGAAATCTTGTAGCCATGCTAGGGAAGACTCCTCCCCCGTTTCACCATTGTGCTCATTGTCTGGTGCTGAATCACGATATAGCATCCACAACCTGGTGCACATGCCGCAATTACTGAGTTTTAAGGGAAATATATCTAATTCTAGGAAGCTTTAGGTCTCTACCCTTCCCTCTCGTCATCATAGTAATATATAAAAGAGAATTTAACCATTTCATCTACCCAGAGAAGTGTTAGCGGAAGCCCAAGCTATCTAGAAACTAACTGGTCTTCTGGCTGGAGCCGTTGTCGCAAAAAGTCTCCATTCTTCAAGTCTAGTCACACAGTGGATGGCTCCTCCTTCCCCCACTCTCTCCCAATCGATTTTGGGGCTGAAATGGGGATAGGACCCTACTTTCCCTGCCCAATTTGGCAAGTCCCACTTGGCCAATCAATTTGGGCCAGGTGACACCTCCCTATTGGTTTACTTTAGCTAATTATAACCTTATTAGTCTAATTAGGTTATTTATTCACTAATATTTTTAGCGTAGCTAATAAATTCCTTTTAGGTTAACCCAAGTTATCAATTATTGACCCTTAAGGGTCTAATTAGATAGTGATGATGTGTCATAGTATGTATATGTATACCGTATAAATACACGAAATGTCACATGTATTATTCTTTTCTTTGTTGTGAGAAGAAAGTAGTTTTTCTTCCATTATGTTATCATGCTTAGACAGGTGGCTTTGCTCAGTTGGGTCTGTTTATCCACTAGTTTTTATTCCTATCTCTTCATTGTATCATATATTGTTTGAGAATGATTAATAAAGTCTGACGTCCTACCAAAATTTTTTTTTTTTTACAGTATTTGAAGTCTAGAAATAAGCTTTGAAAGCCTTGACTCTACCAAAAGGGCAAACATCCATAACACTTATGCAAATAGTATCCGATTCTTCCTGATGGATCAAACGACCGCTTTTCAAAACCAAGCAAAGCCAAAATCCGCAATTTTAGCATCATCCAGATGTTTTTTCTCGATGTGCAATCTAAGCATAACCCAGATTCAATGCCAAAGTATTTCATGCAATCCAAGCATCGCCTAGACGCTTTTTCTCGATGCCAAAGTATCTCGTGGAGCCTTTTCAACCAATTGCATTGTTTGCCAAATTGACCCACCCCCAGATAGGCAAAATAGGGGAATTAGAGAAAATTAATTAAAGGCTTAGGATATAATAAGACATATGCTACTCGTACGTCTTGAAAACTAAAATTGATTATGTTTATTTCTCCTCAGGCCTGCAAGATGGTACATTCTAGGTTATTGATACATTTTGACAACTAGAACTGTAGGTCTACAAGATGGTACATCTGGAAAAACCCTTGGAGCTACATTATCCTTTCAGATAAAATAGATAGGTAGATAGTATTTTTATGGCATGCCATATTCGCAGCATCCCTGAGGACATATGACGGATCCCCAGGGACTTAAACACAAGATCCCTTAATTGCTAACCCAATGGACTAGCCATTAAACCGAACAAGGAAATATGCAAAAATTATAGTGCAATATGGGGCAATCATTTATTGCAGCCCATAAAAAAAAAAATGCTTGGGAACGTAAACATGCACAAGCTATATAATCTTTTTAACTAAGGGAAAGATGCAAATATTATAGCACAACATAGTGCATTGTAACCCATAAGATGAACATTACTAATTTGTTATAAATAGGCTTTAAAAAACATCTGAAAACCCTGAAATCTTGACCACAACCAAATTGAAGTTGTTATACTTAATGTAGCCTATAGATTTTAAATAATTTGCTTGGTCTTGCAACCCCATACCATCATCTAATAACTAATGAGTCCCAACTTAATTTCTTGAGAGATTCATACACCAACATCCAAGAAATTCCAATTAGATATTCTCAATTAGATATTCCAACTAATTATATGTCATTGAAGTTAGTTTTTAAGAATCTCACGAATCCTTTACATCATTCCCACTTTACACAAACATTGCATTATGAAAATGTTGAACATTGACAATGGGTGCAATTCCACAGGTTTGAAACCAAAGAAATGTTCGCGGCGGCCTTGACTGCCGCAATAAATTTCTTGTATGTAATAAAAGCCCTCCTTTGATTCATGGTCCACTTTTAAAAAGATTAAAGGCCCTTTTCTTCTATCTAGTGGCGTGACGTTAAAATACTATCTATCTATCTATCTATCTATATAACGAACCATTCCAAATATGATTGTTGCTCTTCATTTAAATGTGTACCACGACCCCTTCAATGACCACTGCCTTGGTAAATCTTAGAAGTCCTTTTAAATCATAAAGGCACTTCTATAATGTGCTTCCTTCCAAATAGTCACAACCCGTTATATATATCATGAATATTGTACTGACAATATTATTATCCCATGCCCTTATATCATTGGAATGTTTTCCATAGCTTTGCCAATTTTTCCATATTACTGGCTCGTTGGCGGCAAGCTGCTGTGCTCACCTTGGAGGATTGGTATTGGGGTGGTCAGCTAGCTTCATGGGAGTTCTTTCGAGCTCGCTTTCGCCTGAAGGGCAGTGACTGGGCTATCTGGGAACAAGTGGCAGGGAGTATTCCGCTACACATACCTATAGTCCCTCAGGATGATGTGGTGGTGCAGGTTTGGAAGGTTCATCCGGATGTTGTGTCTTCTTGTTTTGTGCGGTCTTGTTACCGGGTGTTGGCTATTCATGACACTCTACCCCGCCGGGCAAGTGGTCTGCGGCTTAGGGTTCTCGATGGCTTCGGTTTGGGCGTGGACATGGAGCTCACTTCCCCCACCGAAGTTTAGGGTGCTTACGTGGCGGGTGGTGCACCGCTTTATGTCGGGGTGAATGTCCTTGTGAGTCGGTTTAAGTGGGTGTGAGCCCTCTTTGCCCTTGTTGTGGCCTTCATCATTGAGGCGTAGAGCATTATGCGGTTTTATGCCCTCACTTGCTTGCTGGGATTGGGTCGGGGCTCTATTTGAGGTGAGATTAACTAGCCGGCGATTCTTCGCTTCATGTGTATCACGGTGCTTGGCGCTCTTGCGGCAAACAAGCCTTGCATCCGTCGTGGCTTGGTTGGTATAGTTGATTTGGAAGCGGCGGTTGTGGATCTTTCGGGGGATTCGCCGATCTGCCGACCTCTCGATTCTCGACTTCGGTACAAGCTATTTCAAAGCTTTACGGTGTTCCGGGATTAGTAGAGCGGAAGTTTGCCATTTGGCGGGACTTCTTGGATATTGTAGATGGTGATGGTGGTTTTTGTCTGGCCCGGTAGAGTTGCAGTTTTTTTGTGAGTTTGTTGTGGAGTGTCGAGGTATCGCTGTCTCTTTGGGGCAGTTCTCCTTCCTCCTCACTTGCTTTGTAACATTACCATTCTTTTAATATATTGATGACACAGTTCTTCAAAAAAAAAAAATTCCATATTACTTTCACCGTGGACCACTCCCCCGTGCTTGTATCATAACATCACCCCTTTAAACTGCCAAGCATCCTGTTACACTATGGGAGGGAGGGAATAACAAGGGGAATATACGTGTAAGGTCTCTAGCTTGCACAATTACAAATAGTCTCCCATCGAGGTGCACCCGTACTCCATGGCAGTGTTGTTGATGTTCCTCCTAGTACAGTGGTGTTGAAGATCTATATCCTCCTCTTTGTATGTCAGTTCGTACTCGGGGTAGACTAATATATTTAAGCCCTCCGAGTATGCTTTTGATTCGCACACTAACCAAATACGCTTTTGCTTCGCACTTTAACCAAATATGCGATCGATGTTGATGTTTCGGCGTTCTAGATTGTTTCACGTAGTCTTGTTCTTGGGGAATAATTGCCTCCCCTCCACCAAGTTCGAAATTATTTGGAGATGCTTCTTGAAATTGTGCGCAATTTCTTTGGCTACACTCCCATGGAGCCGTTCTCTTCATTAATTGGCCTTCAAATCTTCGATTCTTTGGGTTCGCTAAATTGCATGCAAGTTTTGCACATTGGCGAGGTGTCTAGTCGCTTCTGCATGTGCGATCTTGCTATCTTATTCCTTTGATCCCCTCGATCTCATGGCTTGGGTATCTCTACCATTTCTTCTTGAAAGATTGTCCTTAACCTCGACCTATAATAAGGTCTTTGATGAGTCTAATGAAGTGCTTTGTTGAGCATCATCATTCTCTACCATTAAACCCGAGGATTTGAAAAAAAAAAACCCTGACTTGACTAGCTTGGATATAAATCCTACTAGCCCATCAAACTATTTCAGTCAATCCATCCATAGCTTTATCATTCCCTTCACTGATTGAGCACTCAAAGACAGGGTGCATCAAACCATGGCCATTATTTTCAATAGTCCACATCCGAATAAACCTTAAGGATATGAACCAGAAAGAATTTTACAGAAAACTCAATTTATTTATGCATGCAAATCCTTGCATCCTTACTATTTGTTTGCATGTCATGCATACTCTGCATGCCATCTCTTTTGCACGTGTGCCATTTGTGTATTTATTCCCATTCATGGATTTTTCTAAGTTCTATACATATGGTCTTATGAGAATGTCTCATAGTCGGATCATTATTCATATCACTCTTTTTTATTCATGTTGCAGCCATATAACTCGTATATTCACTTCAAATATTAGCATTTCTAACCATTTATTTATTTCTTAAACCATCAAAGGTTTGAAATATATCTACTACAGCATTAATATGGACATCTGCATGCACATTTGTTAGTTCCATACACATGATTCTATATTCCTCCCCATTTCGACATGTAGATAATTTTGTATTTAAAAAATCTAACTTTCCATTCTGATTTATAATATTCAGTATTTTTCAAAAAGCATACTTTATATTATATCTTAATTGGTCACAGACCTAAGCGATGGTCCTGCCATAGTCTGTTTCCAAAATGTTACACTGTAATGACTTTCCTTACTCCCTTAAGAATAAACATCCTTTGAACCACACTATTGCCATTATACAGAGAATACTAATACCTGTTTCTGGCCTGTTCCATGTCTACCAATTCCTTGTACTATCATTCTAGTATATATTCAGCTTGCAACTAAAGAGAAAAAACATCTGACTATGCACTTACATATCTTTAAACATAAATACAAATACTACTATAGTAAGTACTCAGCCATAACATATGTTGAAACTTAGTTCTTCAAAAATCATGTTCATTGTGGTTTGAACAATTCAGCAATAATCCTAGATCCATACATCCATTTCGAGCTACTATACTTCATAACAGCAAAGAAAACACATTGGGAGAAGAATCACCACGTACCTGCAGCCAACCATGTATACATTAGCAATAATCTCGGTAATGTAACAAGGGCCAAAAGGTACTTTGGGAGATTCTTGGCTCATCGCCCTTCACCCAATGTACCCTTTGCTCTTGAATTGATAATTAGTCTACTAAGCGTGAATAGAAATAGAAGAACAGAACCTTTATGAAGAAATCACATATCAATTACCATCCATTGGATAAATAAATCTAGAATAGTAGAGCATCCTCGAATGGGAATGGGATGCCTTCTATTTTAAACAGACATCTGCAGTAGTGTTCTTAGATCAAAGGGTTTCAATCCTAACCTCGACATATATTCTTTATAAAAAAAATACCCAACAAGGGGGATTTAAGACCTTCCCTCTGATTTGTTACAGTCTGGTCTGTTATATTTCTCGTAGCATTTAACTTATGCAAAGATCAACCGATTTAAATCCTCATGCAATATTGAGTTTTTGTACATGTGTATTCGGATCTAAGACTCTCTGGTCACTTTTTGACATCAAAAACCCCCTGTGTCAGTCCTTTAAATAATCCGTATGCTTCTAGATATAGCTTAGAAGGTAAAATTAGAAAGATCTTATCTAGAAACATTAATTTATCCTTATGTATTTTTAATTTTATCTCTGCATGTATAATCGCATGATCAAATCAGAGATTGAAATATCATACCTGTAGTTCCTCATCGTCAGTTTCAAGTTCATCAATTTGTGTCTCACGGACATAATGATCGGCACTATTATTGCCTCTGTAATAGTAGAATAGAATAGAATAGAATACATTTATGTCCTTTGTGCCGTAAGGCCCCTGGACTTGTGTAGCATGGGCGAGCTCCCTACAAGGGTGCTACTAGCACATCACGCTGTTTTAATGTAGCCTTTTCGGAAGGCTGACTTTTTTCCTTTAATACCAGCACCCCGCTTTACCTCGGCTTCTTGGCCGGTGCGGTGATCGTCGTTATCAATCGACTTTTATTTGAGCAATTTGTGTGGGGCTATATGACCCGTGTATTGTCTGAGATCATATTACAAGCCCTCTTTTCGTGTGTACCTCTCGTATGCGGTCATCATTCTTTGGATCGCATCGCCGGATCCCGTAACGATTCCGTCATCTTCATCATCCCGTGGATTGGTTCCCCCACTTTATATTTCTATATATCGTCCACGATGTCCCCATAGATCGGGCGTTCGTTAATCATATGGTTTTCATCCTCTATTCC
This sequence comes from Isoetes taiwanensis, assembly GCA_021234155.1. Lineage (NCBI taxonomy): Eukaryota > Viridiplantae > Streptophyta > Lycopodiopsida > Isoetales > Isoetaceae > Isoetes > Isoetes taiwanensis. The sequence continues at coordinate 9,924,410 of JAJEKV010000039.1, forward strand.
CCCCCATCACATATTGCGCATATCCTATCCTCCTTGTCTATCCCTCTCCATCTGTCCTTTTCGATTCTTAGATCGTGGCTTCCCATCTGAATCGACCCGGTATGTCCCTACATTTCTTCCCCAATATGTTATCCGGGACACGGTGTCCCATCTGTTGGTGCGGATTAAAAACTTATGCGAGCGGTCTGTCTTGGGTCATGTATGTCTCTGCTGACCATGCTCTTGTCGCTATGTATGTCCAATCCTCATTCCTTTGCTCTTCTTCTATCGGTTACTCGGGTTTAGTCCCATCTTCACGGTCCATGTTGCCACCTCTACGAACCATCCGGTGCCTTCAAGGATGTGTGATTTTCTTGATTCGGTGATTGCAATCTTTGGGCGGTTTCCCTTGGATGTCTCGGCGTTGTCTACGGCGGTATCTTATGGTTCTCTCCCATGCTCTCACTTCCATCGGCCTTTGCCCGTTTCGAGGACCATTTGTCGATTGGCGTGTTTGTCCTTACCACGAATTCACAATGCGTGCCATTGTCTAAAAATTCCTTCTGCTTTTTCCGGTTTCTTTTGTTAAGCTGGCCCCCATGCTTACCTTTCCGTACAAGCTGGGTGGTGGCTATCATTTGCACTAAATAGGTAGCATTTGATGTCCCAATCGGTTATTCGACTTACATTCTGAAGTTTTTCATGTTAAAGTAACTTCCTATAGCTGATTGGAATCGGCGTTAGCTCCTTTGGCCCACTTCACGTGCCATGTGCATCATAACCTAGATATATCACATTTGCTTCCTCTATCTCCTTCTCTTTATATGCGCATCAATCTTTATATATCAATCTCTTTATACTTCCAAAATATGTTTTTTAGAAAAATATGTATAAACATATTTTTCTCTTCATATATCTTTGCCAATCTTTGAATTCGGATGACTCAACTTTCAAGTAGATCTCGGTATTTGCTATAATTGGTATTCGGTTTTTGTTCGCATTGAATCTTTGATGGGGCTAAGCCACTCTAACGACTTGTGGTTTGATAGGCCCGGCGGGGCATAGCCGCTCTAGCAGTCCTATATATTGGCGTAAGTTGATGGGGCCAAGCCAGCTCTAACAACTTACGTTTGTACCAGGGGTAGAACCACACCGTCGTGCCCAAAAGGTCTTTGGGGTTGTGCCACTCTAACAAAGATACACTAGGATAGGCGGGGCAAAGCCACTCTAACCATCCTAGCGGGTCAAGTATTGTCGGCATGTAAGTATCCATCAACATTACGACTTCTAAAACATTTTGTCCTCTACTACATACATATTATGGTACTAGCATCTTTAAACTAGCGGCATACCCACACTCTATTATCTAGCTCGGCGGACCTTTCTCACCTAGCACTTAAGCTTATACATCGATTAGACCAGCCATCACCATATGCACTAGGCAGCGAACTACAACGGATGCCAATTCATATAGCGAGATCCCACTTTCCATATGACTTGACATGTCTAAAGGCGGATAAACAATGACTATATGCATCTATGCAATGAAGGTACATGTATGCAAACAAAAGACAAGACACGATCCATGCATGTCATTTCCTAGCCTATACTAAGAATACTACAAAACAAGAAAATGCATATGCTATAAGCCAAACAAAACTATTACATTGTGTCCTTTCATCGGCCATTATTATTACGTGGTGGACAAATTTTTGTTGTTCTCGTGGTGGTTTCGAGTTTATAGTGGTCCGGATTACGGTTGGTGGGTCCGACCCTCGCTATCACGGTGTATGGTGAGGTGAGAGCCTCTCGTCCGTAACTTATTCCGGTCCACCTTTTACTCAAATGAATTTGCCTTGCCTATGCAGCCCCTAGCCTCTGCTGTATTCCCTGAATCATTGCTCTTCCAAAATCTGCCATAGCTATCCTGTTCCTAGCCTGATGCTCCTATGACCGTGCTTGACATAAAAGTCTCACACAAGCATATATTGTTTCTAAACATATGTCTCTAGCCTAATGCTCCTAAGACCTTGCTTGACATAAAAGCCTCAATAGCGGTGCATAATAAAAGAGTGCAATCTACAATCAGAATTGTACATGGACCACTACGCATAGATCAAATCCAATAAATGTTTCAATGTTCAAAATACCTGGGCAACGCGCTCAAGTGTGATATCCTTGAGATATATAGGCGTCCGCAAACTGATATCAGCAAAAACATTGCTTCCCTTGAGTGGAAGACACTGCCCTGGTTCTCCAAAACTAGGCTGCAACACCCTGTTTGCTATTGAATACTATTGCAACAGTCAATAATAAACAGCCACCGAAGACAAGTGGGAAGCATACTTCAAAGCACACTAAACTCTCTAAAATTCTTATCTCGGCATATCACTGCTTAATTCTTAATCACATAATGATGCTCAATTTTGAAATTTGAATTTCCTTCTTTTGATCATATATACTATACATGCATGTCTGATTCCTACCGAATCCTCCACCTCTTTTAGCACCAAAGCTGGTATTTCCATCCTCAAAGTTTCTTTTGGATTCAAATCCTCTACCTCCACCTCTTCTATTCATACTTAGATTTAACAGTTTAACACGCTTTCTACACCATACAAGCTCTCGTTCTGCCTCCGGTCTGGGTGCCGGTTCTTCCTCTGAGGTATGGCTTCTAGAGCAACCGTCTGAATCGTATCCCATCCTATTGCACTAAAGATTTGCCTGGGAGAATCTTTAAGACAAAGTATGTCTGCATTGCAGTGCATACTCCCAGAAGTCAGACTCTTTCCGGATTGTCAAAACTCTAACTCTGATCATAAATGTTTTCGGTTGTATATTCTCCATGCAATGGCACCCCCTTTTCTTTTGGATATACAATACCCCATTCCACGTTTCTTACTATATGTGTAATGATGTCCAGAGTAAGCTAGATGCTAAGACCTATCCTTTATTATCATCATTGCTAATCTTAGAGAGAGGGAGGGAGGGAGGGAGGGAGGGGGTGTTAGAGAAGAGGCTACATGTGCTTAGCAAGCTGATATACCACCAGATTTGAGCTTTCACTGTCTAGAAGAATTGGAGGAAAAACAAACGAATGGGACGGAGTCAGCCAAACATTTCTCACACCATAGCATATGCTGATTGTTAATAAAGGTGAGGGGGAGATATTAATGCTTTGTATGTTGCTATTTATGCACTGCTATTTTTGGCCCCTTGACATTTTCCCTTTTGCACCACACCCTCCCTTGAGCTTTCCTTCTTGTCACTTAAACCTCGCCTTCTTGCCAAACTGTATAACTAATTTTGTTGTCCAGTTTTCAAATATGGAGATCGAAGCTGTAAAGTTCCAGAATGGTGAAGAATAGGTAGATGAAATTGAATAATATAAATGAGCCAAATGTGGCATACAAAACATGTATAGACACTTAAAGACAATGACTCTTCGTGTTACTGGGATTGCCACCTCAGCATGGTCACATGGCTTGCACCATGTCATCAATCCTTGATCTATATGATCGTAATAACCTATATTATAACAGAGAGCTCCGCAAAGCGTGAAAAGACAATTGAGATTTCTTCATTGAAGTTTTAGAAGTTGTGATCTCATCAAATTTAGCAAGGCCCTTCTTAAATCTTTCCACATGGCACAAACACAGCCATATGACAAGCCAGATGACAAGGAAAGGCTCCACAATTCTTTACTCGTAATCTCTTAAAGGACCGCCTGGAGTATAATCTCTTAAAAGGACCACCTGGTCTAGGATCCTCCTGCAATAGCGTTTACTCTTCCCATTATAAAACAGCAGTTCTCAAATCATAATTCTCAGAAATATTGCTTGAAGATATCATTGTAGCATCTCATAGCAAAAATTAAATATGCACTTCATGGAAGTTTTTTTAAAGCAAACTACTTTGTTTAATGCATGTCAGACCTTGATTGAAGATGATAGCATGTGATACAATTCGAATATATCAGCAAGATTTGGATCAGGGAAGAATTTGCGTGGTACAGTTGTGTACAGCCTAAATATCCTTGAGGGCAACCCACAGTGTGAAAGCACTCATTAAATAGCCCTCATACACCACGTCTTTTCACAATTCTAGTGACAAATAGGACACATCAAATCAGTACCGGCAGCCTCTTGGCTTACATAATTAGTCCTCAAATGCCTCAATGTAACAAGCCTAGAAAGATCCTATAGGAGAGGCAACACCACTCAGATACACTAGACCAACACAAAGATATCAATATTGATGGAACAGCAAAGATCACAATTTGGTCTATCCGAACTTGATAACTCCAGCTTTCCCCTATTTAACTCTTCAGAGTGCGCATATATAGTTCTGCAAGAGAGAATAGAATGGACCATTTTTTATACAAAGGGCCTCCTACACTACCTGATTGTTGAGATAGTCTAAGACATTGGTTCAGCATAGACAAGGCAACTCCAAGGGCACAACAACATTCAGCTAGTAGAATGCTCATTGGGAAGGTGAAATCCAATAACTCCTCTTCTTTCTCCTGTGCCTAAACAACGCCCACAGTAACTCAAACCTGAAGCTCCACAAGCGGCACACCTGGAGAGAAGCACACAATAGCCACATTTTAGAATATGTAGGAACCTGTTCATTTATCTAAAATGCCATACCATTTTGGCCAAATACCCTTTGGAAGTATGGATTGATCAACCAGGTTTGTACGGCCTATGGAAAATGCAGTAACATCAATTAACATTGATATCAACGTATTTATGAAATAGTGAACATCTATTAGGCTCCTAAAAATTGATATATGATGAGAATCTGCAAACTTATCTATCAGTTATTTGTTTCACATTTTGGATCTGGAAACCAAATATCTCACAATGAGCAGGGTGCCGAGAACAATGATGGGCACTTATTTACTCTGTAGATAGTCAAATGAACACCATCCCAAATAGATGTGTTTGGAATGTCAGAACGAAAGTACAAAAGTAGACATTCTCTTTAGAAATAAGATAGCAGCTTGTCTAAATGGAAATTTAGGACATATGACGTACTGGAGTGGGCTTTAACAATGTTATTTGACATCTCAAAGTAAGACAACTGCTTGCTGACGGGAAATATTTAATTGCGCCAGATAAGATGGCAATTTAGACGTAATGGAGCACCTAAACGACCGAAACATTTCCTTCTGAAATGCCTGTGCAGTATACCGAATACAAATCTCGTATTACAAATCTCGTGCTTTGCTAAACATGAAGGAGAATCATGGTTTCTTTTTCAGAGAACTACAACAAAAAATTATATCTATAGCTAAACATGCAGCATTATTTGAGGGAAAACAATATGGCTGGGTATCCTGTTTTGCTAATTTGTAGTCAATGGTTAGTGTTAAATCAGTCTCGATGGCAATGGATTAACAAAAAGAAACTTGGAATCTGAATACCTCTTCCCTTGCAAGTGACACATTTCACCTTTCCGAATCCTTTACATACAACACAAGGTGGATCCGGTCTTCTAAGATTTGTTCTTGGTACATTGGACTGATCAAAAAATGAAACAGGAAATCTTAAGCAAATTTTTTTGCGCCATGTTAAGAAGAAATATTGGATTTATATTACCTCTGTTTTCACTAACCACCGACCTTTAGAAGGCGTCCAAGGCGTTCCTATGAGACTGAATGCCGTTGCTGCAGCTCCGGCGCCATTGTTCCCCGATGTGGGCGCTTCAAAGTTCATCGATCAAAGAAAAGGATAAGTTTGCTACAATTGTGGCAACCCATCTGTGCCTAAAACCAAGTCGTGTAATTCCTTTGTAGGACTTTTCCTTTGAAGACTAACCACTCATAAGTTTGTGTCCCACACCACATATGGCATACAAGGGCAGGCTCGCTTTCTTCCCTTTGGATTTGTTAAATAGGGCACGTGTTTTTTTTTTGGGTTGCCCCTAAGGGGGCAATCCCTTGCTTGTGTGGGTTTTCAAAATATTCTTGGTATATGCCAGTGTATTCTTAGAATATGTGAAAAACTGCTACAAACTTGCTATGGGCAGTAAACTGGCAGTCACCCCCGTTGCTGGGGCACCGTTGTTCGAATCATCTAATCGGTTGTGTGTTTCCGCCAGTATTTGTTTTTGGCTCGCCAAGCTGCTGAGGATGAATCGCACATGGTTTTCTCAAAAAGAAAGATCAGGCAAGTATTGATCGTAGCAGACAAAGTCGCAGGAATCATTGGAGCAGGTATGCAGATATTCAAAGAAGAGTATTGCACTATATTTTAAGGAGCGATATGCGACCAATCTTGAGTCTTGATGCCTAGCAACGGCCGGAGCGGGAAGAAGGCAAGGCGCAAGGTCGACTTTACTTAAGCCCTTTCAACAAAGGTCAGCTCTGGCTATGGCAGATTCCGGTCAGTCCACAACAGACCCTTCAAAGGTCCAGAACTTTTGCCACGATAACCGTTTTTCTGGAAGTACTGGGTTCTCACGTTTTTTTGGAGCTGCAGAAATAGCCTGGTGCCATAGCCACTTGCGGCGCAGAAGCAGAAGGAAACTGCAGGGCTCTGCTATTGCAAAGGTGTTGTGCACACTTTAAAATAGGCGCCCTTTGCTTCTATGCCTTCGTTATGGATCCAACTTGCCTGTTTTTATGCCATTATCTCATGATATGTGAGTACCCTATGGCAGATGCTTGAAGATTTTTACCATTCTTTTGAAAAAAAAAATTCAATCATCTATTCTAGCCTTGAGTAGCAGTTATTGAAGTTGGGTTCGAGTTTTCTGGTCCAAGAAACAGTGTGTTTATCTTTGCTCATTGGATCTGTAGATTAGCATGTGACAAAATACTCTTCCCAGGCATTGGCACTCATTTTCATGATAGTTGACACTCACATGGTCATGCTGACAAATACATTGCTATGTTTAGGAATATTTGATTGTTGTGGCTCACTTTTTCTGCAGAAAGAGTTGTTTTAGAGGTTTGAGATACGAAGACAATGTGTTTGATTGCAAATTAAAAGGTTTTCAAAGATTGTTGTTGTGATGAAGAATCTTTCAAAAGAAGATTTGTTGCTGAAGTAACTGGTAGGGTAATATAAAGCACAAAAATATAGTTAGGCTGCAGAATCGATCAATATTTGGCTTGAATATATAGCATAATGTTTTTGTACGCTTTTCACTAAGGTTTTCCAATGATTTCGTGATGTATTCAAAAAGATGTACTAATGCGTACATCTAGAGTGCACCATTTCTGAGCCATTGATTTTAGCCTTTTTTTTTCAATGGTCAACAACCAATGGCTCACAACAAAAGCCTTTTTTTGTGCGTGTGGTGCATAATGGTCAACAACCAATGGCTCACAACGAAAGCCCTCTTTTTGTGTGTGTGGTGCATAATGGGCACATGAAGGGCTTGAAAACCAATGGCTCACAACAAAAGCCCTTTTTTTGTGCGTGTGGTGCATAACGGTCAACAACCAATGGCTCACAACAAAAGCCCTTTTTTTGTGTGTGTGGTGCATCATGGGCACATGAAGGGCTTGAAGGGCGCATGTAGTGCAGTTTCCCCGCCGGCAACACATTTCTTATCATAACTTTTGATCCAGAGCTCTGTTTGAGATAATTTTTATTGTGTTGGAAAGCTCTCTCCGAGATCTTTTTGGTAGTCTATGACATGGATATGTTTGGTTAAGTTATCTATGTTAAAACAACAATTTTTCGGCCGGGTTTGGTAGGCTTTCACATCCTACCAACTGATTAATACAGGATTGCACTATTGGATATTGTTTTATGGCTCATTCCGAATGAAGCTTGCAAAAAATTACCATGCATTTTTAGATTTTGAGGCAGTTATTAAGCAAATTCCAAGGCTTCTAGATCCTTGTGCTAACAAGCAGAAAAGTTTTCCACTTTGGTTTCTCACCACAAGAATCCATGGAAGCCAAAGGCTGCTGTTAAATTCCAGTTGAAAAATGTTTGTGTATAGGTGTTGCAAACTTTATGACTTTCAGAATAATGGGATCAATCTGCTCTATCTTTATGGTAACTTTTACTTGTGTTCTATTTGTTTTATTGTGATGAAATTCAAAAGCTACAGGTGATGAAAGCCTCAAATGAATTCTAGTTTTTTTCTGGTTTGAATTCTAAAATTCTTGTCACACCGGGGGGGAGAGGGGGTGACGTCCCTAAGGCCCTGAAGGGGCCAAAAAAAAAAATTTGCAACACAAACAATTAACATCCAACATATAAAAATTAAATCCCCCAACACATAACAAGCAACACATAATAACCATTTTTCTTGATGAACTTGGAACTTTATTACTCAAAAGAATACAAAGAGTACACATAACAACCATTGACATTAACAACCAACACATAACTACCATTGACATTAATTAACACAACCATTGGGTCCAACACATTTAAATTAAAATCCCCCTTAAACCCCCTTTGGTTTGGGTGCATATTCACACGGGGGGTGACGTAGGGCAGCGAGAGCCCTCATAATTGTATTTTGCACGTACGAAATCAACACCATATAGTATTCCGTTTGAAATCTTATATTTTGCGAATCTTGTTATATAGTGGCCTAAACATATCTACCAGAACGTGAAGTTGGTTTTCTGAAATATCGTCATGAAAAGAACAATTATTTGTATGAGCGAAGTCGAATCGCCGTTCCTGGGGACGGTCGCCCCAGGACGCTTCCCGGTTTGACAGGTTCTCCCGGACCGATCTTGGATTTTTTTGGGTGTAGATTAAGGAATAAAGGGTGAATATGCCTATCCAATAGCTCTCGTTAAGGAATAAAGGGTGAATATGCCTATCCAACAGCTCTCGTTGCCCGGAGTCACCCCCCGTGTGAATATGCACCCAAACCAAAGGGGGTTTAAGGGGGATTTTAATTTAAATGTGTTGGACCCAATGGTTGTGTTAATTAATGTCAATGGTAGTTATGTGTTGGTTGTTAATGTCAATGGTTGTTATGTGTTGGTTGTTATGTGTTGGTTGACTTTGGAGTCCCAAAGTTGTTGGAAGCAAACAACTCCGTGTTTGTAATTGCTGAAGTTGCAGCAATGAGAAGCTGGTTCTTTTGTGTTCAATTTGGTCCATGATCAATACTGTTGCAGGACCGTTTCAAATTAGTTCTTTCTGTTTTTGCAGGATAAACCCTCTTCTCTGGAAAATACCTTTGAGCAACTCAATCCATGAGTTTGGTAGATTTGCCAGTGTATCCTTTTGCTCTGAATCATGAACTCTTTGAGCCTTTGCTCCAATTCCTGAATGTGGCCCTTGATTCCCCTTTGATTTTGTTAATCTAAAACTGCTAATTAAATGGACAATGTGTTTGGGGGAAAAAAAAACTTTCCAACAATCATGCCTCGTAATAAGCCATTTGCATTTCAGAAATTCTGTCCTCTATATGTTAAGGAAAATAAGGTAGAAGTCTGACTTCGTGTTATTATGGGGTTGAATTTTGAGAAGGTGCAGGCTCAACTAACACAAGTTTATGATTGGCACGACACCATAACTTGAAAGATAAAGCATTCTAACACCAAGAGGTGACTTTCTACTTAGAAATATCTCTATGTGAAGAGAACATGTTATATATCTTCAAGGCATCAAAACACACATGAGCTTGTCTGAATTCGCAAGTCTTTGAAGTTTGAAGTCACGTCAAGCCGAACTTTACACATATTCCCTACTAGAGGTGAGTTGATAAAGAGAAATGGTCCAACTGCAATTCAATGACTAACTTGCTAACAATGACAATTGTGAATACTTTACCTTCAGTTTTTTACTCCTTTAGAAGGAGACTCTATGAGCACAAGATTTTTAGTTGAAGGCATGGTATTGTAGGTATTTCGAACACAGGGTCATTTTTAGATCACAATAACCTCAAAATCAAATCAACGTGTAGTTTTATGGTGTCTTTTTTGCAAAAAAACAAACTACCCATAGTTTTGTTCCGAAAATGCTAGAAACAACGTGTAGTTTTTGTCTAAAAAGTCTATGCATAGGAAATTGACAGTCTTTTATAAAAAATCAATGTGTTATTTTTTTTCCCGTTGTTGTTTCTTGGGCAATTAGGCGTTGTTTATTCTCAATATAAGATACGTTGTTTTAAGCATTACAACACATGGAAAATAATATGATTACATGACATATCCCCATGTGGAAAACAAAAAACAAGGTGTTGCGCACGGAGGGTTGCCCTCAATGGACCGAGAATGTGTTTTCATATTTTTTGTTTAGTCATTTTGTGTATCGGGCCTTATTAATGGTATAAACATGGGATTCGCTGTGCGTGCATATGTGTGTTCAAGCTGAAAATATACAGATTTCATTCAAAGAACAAGATACCAATCATATCCACCCTGGTTTTTATACCAGGCCACTAATCTTACAAAATCTTATTACAATCATATTCTATTGTTATCATGTATATTTAAGCATCGTTTTAAGTCTATATTTCAGAAACTTTGGTATTTCTAATAGACTCCATTCTTGTCTCAATATTAACTAAACTCCTTTATCCTTTATATATTGTTAGCAATGTGTGTCCGACATTGCTTGGCTAATGTCCTAGCATGTGTTTTACTCGGCCTTTAACGTCCATATGTATGTTAACGTTCTTTCCGCGCCCTACATATGCCCGGCGTTGTCGCGCATATGTAGGGCGTGTGTTTATATCGGCCTTTCGCCATAGATGGTCTTCTCTCTGATCCACATGCATTGACGGGCATTGATCAGGTGTTGTCTAGCTAGATGTGCGAGGGTTATAAAGGAGAATGATAATTTGTGCGAGGGTGGTGTTGTCCAGCTAGATGTACAAGGGTTATAAAGGAGACTGATAATTTGTACGAGGGTTATAAAGGAGAGTGATAATTTGTTCAGATAGTTTGGGTTGTATGTTTATGTGGGCACTTGGGAGTTTGCCAAGTTTGGGTTGTATGTTTATGGGACACTTGGGCGTTTTCCACTTTTGCCAATTTTGTTCTTTGCGTGTATTTTTGACGTAATATATTCGTTTTGGAACTAATAAAATGTATCAAAATCTAAGGTGTTAAATGTCTAAACTACATATTATTTCCTTAGTAACACTAGTGTAAATATATAGAACAAATCTTTCACTAAATGTGTTTCCTAGTTCTCTAGACGGTAGCTCGAGCATTATGCGCAGTGACAGACATAGAAGTATATGGAATAATGCTAAATTGAGTCAATGGCTATGCCTCATTATCTACAACATTCCTTGCGCTTGAAAGCTTTTGCTATTAAAGAACCTCAGTAGCCACGTCGAGCATACATAGGCATTTGATATACGGAAGGGTATGTATTTGTGTCAAACAGTATTTCGCCATGCACCTTATATCAGGTTTGAAGCCTTCTTTAGATGTCATATTTGGACCATTGTTGCATATGTGAAGTAGAGGGTACTTTGATCAACATTACAATATAAAAACTCTAAACTTTAAAATTCTTAATCATGTAAAATCTAATCCTAAACCAATCGAGAGCATTGTTAGCTATATGTTCATAAACAAAACTTAAATACCATTCGTTGTCCACGTAATTGGGTTTCTAGCAAAGCTATCACTAAGTTATTTACGTGTGCATGGCAAAGCATCACTTGTTAGATGTTCTTTATCTTCCCTGCCGTCTTTTATTGCAGTTCTATATAGGGTCTGGCTCATCTTTAATACCATCTCGAAAGACTGGATTTGCAACATGAATTACAATCACGATTGCAACATGAATTACAATCAGTCATTATCATATAAGTCCAAGTGTTTCGTATGGCAAGAATAGATGACACAACACAAACATAAGACGACTTGCATAAGACTTACACATATGAATTAAACGTCTACCAGTAAGGGGCAATAAGAAATACATATTATTTTCAAACATGGTTCAAATGCAAGATTGCAAGGCCGTGTCAACAAAGAAAAAATTACAACCTAATCTTTCAACCTGTTGCAATGATATTTACCTTTCAAATATTTACCTTGCAGCTCTGTATAGTAGGATGGAGAAAGTAAGGTGGATTTCTCTGCTCTGTGATGCAGAAACGCAGGCAGCAGCAAGATCAATATATTTTCATAATCATTGTCCAATCAAAGCAATAATTTAATAATTAAAGAATCAGGCTTTGCAAGCTTTATAAAACGTTGTGCCAAAGATACCATCATCAACGATCTGATAGCACAAAATTCTGATGATGACATCCAAAGCTGTAAAAGTTACCATAAGAAGTTCTCAGCAATCGTCGTTCTACCGCGTCATTTGTAGGCTGATCATCTCCTATGCAGGTTCCCAACGAATCTTTAAAAGGAGCCTCAAGACTTATGTTACTAGTTTGTAACGGGCTCTTTGTGCTAGCAGCCTTCTGTAATGCAAAACATTTATTGATATCTTTTTCAAGCTTCTGATCAACTTTTCTTGATTGGCATCAATGCATGATGTTGTGCTTGAAACCACAGAGGCATCTGCAGATGCAAAATTATCAATTTCTGGGGTGCACGATCATGCATTCTTCTTTCTTCTAGAACTATTGGTGGCAATATGTCGGCTTCACCTGGCTTGAATTTTGCTTTTGTTCTCCTAGAAAAGTACGTGAAAAATGAAGTTGCAGCAACACCATGTAAACAGCGCTCTTGGGCTCCTGAGTGAACATCCCAGATATATAGAGTGTCGCTATTTCCAGGATGTTCCATTGGCTGGCTGCATAAACAGGCAATATAATTCCTTGCAGCATCCCATGCTTGACTGTTCCCATTTGAGAGAATATTCTTTCTGCCTTTAGGGTTTCAAGGGATACAAGTGCCATGCATGCATCTTCACTAACTGAAATGAAACATAAAGACCATGGCTCATATATGCACCAGTTGGAGGCAGATAGAATTGTCGAACAGGAGATACATGCTCCTGGAGATACATGCTGTCGAAGAATAGCCAACAGACAACCACCATTTATGTCCCATACACTGACACAACAATCCATACTTCCAGATAATAAAGCTTTTCCTACTCCATGGGCACACTTTGTAACATTTTTTTTTGATGCCTGCGCTAAGCAAAGAATTGGATGCCTATGCCGGAAAATTGCGAAATTTGCCACCGTTTTTCCACTACCGAGCAATCAGAAATTGTTGCTTCAAGGTCCAATAATTTTATATCCCCACTAGCATATCGTAAACTAAGACGGTGCGGAAAACTTGGATATCCGGGAAGAAATATTCTTTCTTTGTGATTATCCTTGTGGCTTTTAATTCTCTTTCATGTTTTGCGGGGTTTGAATTACGATGTACATGAACCATGTAGCCAATCATCCCAAAGAAATCCTTACCTCGAAATGGGCGGTGCTTGACATTTTCGGAGGTGTGATCAATGCACTAATATCCCAAGCCAGGTTTAGAATTGTCTCTCCAACTCGATAATTATTGAGGACATTCAAACCCGAACGGCGATTCCCTACGGCAATAGTGAGATTGTATATACGTGTCAAGAAATTGGTGGTATGCAATATGACATGTAAGAAGATGAACCACGTCACTGTGTAAGATAGATAACAACTTTGTGCCCCACCTCTAGGGTCCCATACTATATAATAATAGATTGACATATCCTTACATAAGGATGGATCTCAGTTCCTTACGAACAATCCGCCAATGTAGAAGCGGTTGTCTTTAGTGACATCATCACTCTCATGTTTATCGTACAAGGACCTTTTATCCCGCTAATACTATCTTACGTAGATAGTATCTCCCAATGAGAATCAAACACTACAAGCATCGGTAGACCATCAAATGAAAAGATATTGCTTTGATACTTGCTGAACTCATTGAAACTACGTAGTCCAAATCAAGCGCCAAGTTTTCCATGACCAAATTGGTCCGGCTTAAAATTAGACCACAACTTTATTACGCCACATAGATCGGCTAGTAATAAAGTATATTGTTACGATCTTAAATGAGGAACAATCGATTGTGTGTATAGGACCCGATGCTAGTGGGCCATGAAATACAACTTGTAAAACAAACAAGAATCATTGTACCCGAATTATTACCACTCTCTTCCAAAGTAGCTTGCTCGATTTCTAAATTCACCGCTTCTGAGCGGCCGTCGTCGCCTTCATAATCATTTCCATCTAATGGTGGTCCATGCCCGGATGATGCGAGTTGAACTCAGCAGAGTAAGAGATAGCAACACAAGAATTATTGTTTAAAAGGAACATAAGGCTGCAGGATATGATACCCGGGAAGGTAACTACTTTCTATACATACAACGACCCGATTGCCCGGCATCCCATGTGCACACACCACCATCAACACTCGGACTAATGACAATAGATTACGTGGCCCCCCGAGAATTGTTCACCACAAGCATTGACATGTCCGTCCAAGGAACACACTTCCAAATCCAAATCCTGGCGGAGCTCGCTATCAGCCAAATCCCACGGGCATAAGGGCTTACCCATTTGGAACGGACAAATGGCACAAAGATGAGCTCTTCGAAACATCAAGTAAAATAAACTTTGACATAAGATTTTTAAAAGGTCGAATTCAATTTGGGAAGAAGTATCCAAACCGCAAATCAATCTGGTTAAATGAAATACGTTATAGATTACGAGAATAACACCAAAATTAGCGAAATGTGGGCAAAAGCAGAATGATATGATCTTGCTAAATTGAAACCTGTTGAAAAGAATAAGAAATTTGAATGAATGTCCCCGGATATATAGAGTATCGCTATTTCGGGATGGTCTTTACCGTTTGCATAAACAAGCAATATAGTTCCTTGCAGCATCTCATGTAACTTGCTTGACTGTGCCCATTTGAGGGATTATTCTTTCTGCCTTTAGGGTATCAAGGGATACATGTGCCATGCATGCACCTTCATTAATTGAAATGAAACATAAAAACCATGGCTCATATGCACCAGTTGGAGGCAGATAGAATTATCGAACAGGAGATACATGCTGTCGAAGAATAGCCAACAGACAACCACCATTCGGAGTTGACAGGTTTTCTTGTTCTTCTGAGCTCTTTAGTTCATCAGCTCTGATCTCTTGTTCCTGCCCTTCTGCATTTACGTAGTGTATATTTCCTTCAATCAAGTTCTTAGCAACAAGACAAAGTGCCATGTCCAGAAGAATATGGCACCGCTTCCAGGCTTATTGATTTGTGACGCTGCAACAAAGTGGGATCCAATGCAAGCTAGCGAATTTCCAGAAGAGGCGCAGGGCTTCAGATGGGAGATGGGAAGTCCAGATACTAAATCCCACACTGTAATATCCCTGGTTGCCCAGAGCAGGCCTCTCCGGTTAGCCGGTTTCAAGAGTGGCGGCCAACAACGGAAACGACCTGACAGTTACACCCAATAATGGGTTTTTAGCAGTCATAGGCATATTCCAAGTATATACTGGCATATACTTGGAATATGCCACAAACCCACATAAACAAGGGTTTGCCCCCTTAGGGGCAACCCAGAAACAAAATTTTTGCTTTGATAATAAGAGACGTTGTTTCAATTATTACAATGAGTGGAAAACTAATATTACAACACTAATAAAAAAAATATTATGGGTCATATCCACACATAGATGTTGAATTTTCTTAAGCTAAGACACGTTGTTTTAGATATTACAATACATAGAAAACTAATCCTTCCTATGTAAAGCAGTATAAATTATTTGTTCTCACTCATTTTCTTCCTTACAAATTAGCCGAGTATGACACGTGTACATTCTATTTAATACAGAGTATTTCGTGTACATGGTCATTTATTACATAGCATTTATTACAAGCTATTATTGTGATAATTTTTATGTGGTTGCATATATTCTATGATTGTGATACTTTTTGTGTGGTTACGCATGGCTCATTTTCTTGCTTACAAATTAGCTGAGTATGATACGTGTACAGTCTCATTTAATACAGAGTATTTTGTGTACAGGGTCCCGTATTCATAGCATTTATTAGAAGCTATGATTGCATGGATTTGAAATCATGAATAGACACATGGGCTTTTTGGACTGATAGCAATAATCCTCTTAACTGATGCAATGGTCCTCTGTAGAAAGGGTTCCACATTGTAGGAAGCTATTTTGGAGCATGGACATGCTCTCTAATTAATAAAGATAGGTCAGTTGATCTTATTGGTCATGTGCCAAGTCAATGTCATCTAATCTACTCTATTCAGGCCTCAAATTTAGATTTTGCATCAACCAGCTGTTAGAACAACATAGATCAATACGAAATTTGACTCAAACAATGACTTTGCTTATGTGCTTCAATACTCAACCAAATGAATATATTGTTGCCTTTACAATGGTCTAGATTTCAACTCAATAAATTCAATGAACCAATATAGTTTGCTAGTTCATGAAAGCGTATTTTTATAACATAAGGTTTCATGGTTTAAGGGCTGTATTGTATCAAAAAGAGTATGAAAATAGGGCAATAAGGAATCTTTAAAACCCCTGTTTTTAGGGAAGGTTTTTTTTTTTTTTAGGATTCGACCACCACCACCGAAGTTCTAAGCGAACTTATTTTAGAAAGTGAAAGGAGGGTTGATAGCGGGTATGTTATCAGCCCTGAAGAAAGGGGCAAAAAAAGGTCGGCTGCATCATCGAGCCGTTGCATTACTGTTCGCATGTTATGCCTTGGTTATGTATTTACCGTTTAGCCTCTGTGTGGACCTTCCAGGCAGAACATAAATGCAGAGGGGGTTCGAATCCCCCGGTCTAGTTCTGCAATGTGATTGCAGGTGGCGTTGTGAGTGTGGCAAATCGCTTTCAAGCCCGCCAAATGCTTAAAATGGCGGTATGGGAAGCATTGAAGGGAGAAGACACCGCCGGAATAAATGGTTTGATGCCTAGCATGTATCCTTTGCATTCTAAAAAATTCTGTGTTATGCCGAGCTATTGGTGCAGATATTCATATTTGGGTTAGAGATTCAGTGTTCTGGATTCAGAAAATTCATGTGAAGGGTTTTGATTTATGCTATTCCTAGATTGCTTTTCACCATTAAAGAAGAAACAAAAGAAGATTTGCATTTTGAGGAGCCTAAATCTATTGTTGCAAAGAGCCGGATAACATTTTCCGATTCTACACAGCCTGTAAATTGGCTTGAATCTGGTTTGCATAAAGGGCTCTGTAAGAATAGGAAGGAAGGGATTAAACTCCGGCATTTTTTCAAAGGACATTTAGAGATTCACCTCCATCTATCCTTTATCTTCTCTTCTCCACAGTATTTTGAAACCATTGCAACATTTATGTTGAATCTACCTTTTTGCGGTCAGTGCTGCTCATGCCTGTGCAGGTGCTTCTATGGCGGCCTGTAGGAGGATGGTGGCAGCAGCTTCCTTGATGCAGCAGCACATGGAGGCAGAGGAGTGGCGACTGTGATTGAGGCAGGCCATAAGCTAGATGCTTGCAGGGTCGAGTCTTCTGCTACAATCTTATCCTTTTAGCAAATTAGCATCTCCGTATTTGGAGTGCACCGCAGGAGGAGCCTTTTTAGATGATTTCTATTTTGAAGTCAAGCAAATATTAGGTGCCCTGGCCAAAGGTTGTCAAATCCCTAAATTATAGAGCCACCTAAGCATTTGACCCCATCAGACGATGAGGTGTACGCTTAGGATGGCTCTAGAGGGAATATTTCTCATAATATGCCCTAATCCGAGGGTTGGCAATTGGCCACAAGCCTCAGCAGCGATAATATCATTATGTATTCATCGAACAACTTCTCTTTTCCTTCTTTACGACCTCGATTGATCACCATTTTGCCCCCGTGTATCTTCAATCCAATCTTCTCAGCACTAAATAGTCCATGTGCAATCGGTTTAGCAGTCGGTTTTGGATCTCGGTGCCGGATCGGTCGGTTTAGTCTTTGATTTCCATATGCAAATATCCCACATGCATACTACAAGTACTTCGACATTTTGAACCATTGAAATAATGAATAACCTGTAAAATAGTTTAAATGAGTAAACCTCAGGGTATATGGTTTCTAAACCATGTGCCATTGCAACTTGACCTAGATCACTTCAGGATCTTAACTCTGAGAACTTCTGCAAAATCCCTTAACATATATGATAACTATAATCAACTCCAACATTCCTCCTTTATCATATATGTCTGCAGTCAGAAAGACTTTTACGCTGTATTCAATACATTCAAGCCATCCCTGAATTTTACAAATTTGTTTTCAGTCAGTGCTTTTGTAAACGCATCTGCTATTTGATTTGAGGTGCTTATGTATTCCATCTGGATATATTTCTTTCCTGCCAGCTTTCCGATAAAGCGCATGTTTAGCTCTATATGCTTGGTCCTTTCATGTCAACTGGATTTTTAACAATGGCTATACAACTTTGGTATGCATTTAAAATCTTTGTTTGCCTCTGTTTGAATACACCATAGCTCTTCTAATAATCTTCTAAGACACACCACTTCCTTAGATGCTAAAGAGGCAGCATAATATTATGTTCTAGCTGAAGACATTGCTATTGCACTTTGCTTTTTGGTTCTCTAAGATAAAGCTCCACCTGCTAGAAAAATAACATATCCAGAGGTCGATTTTCTCATACTTAAGACCCTCCCCAATCTGCATCACTATATGCTTCCATCTTCAAGTTTGAGCTATTAAACTTGATTCCAAAATCTCTGGTCCCCTTTAAATACCTCAAGACTCTTTTTCCTGCTATCCAATGTGGATTGTGACATCTCCTACTCAAAATGTTTACAGCATAAGCTATATCAGGACGAGCGTTATTTGATAAATATAATAGACAACCAATAAGTGCTCTTTATGGCATATCTTCCATCTTTATTTCTGACTCACTCATCTCAGTGTCAGCAGTCAAGTTATGCCCAGGAACCATAGGTGTTTTGACTGTGTTGGCTTCAGATAAATTAAACCTTGTTAGCATGTTTTCAATATGCTTACTCTGCTTTAAGCATAACTCTTGCTTGTTCCTGTTCCTTACCACCTCTATACCTAAGAATTTTTGCAATTCTCCAAGATCTGTCATATGAAAGCGTTTCTTCAAGGTTTCTTTGCAGTGATTTACATCAAGACAATTTGCAGCCATAATGTAATCATCTACATATAGGGCTATAATGCAGAATTTGTGTCATTCTTAAAGATATACAAGTTCCCATCATTGCTGAGCTTCTCAAATTTTTGTTCCCTAAGGAAATTATCTATGCAAAAGTACCATTCTCTGGGTGCTTGTTTGAGGCCATAAACAACACGTTTTAGCTTCCATATTTTGTTACTTTCAGTCTCAATACCAGGTTAGTGGTTTCATGTAAACGTCTTCATCAAGCTTGGCTCAAAAAAACAGTTTTGACATCCACGTGATGCAATTCTAGATTCCAAACTGTTCCCAAGACCAATAGAAGTCTTATACTTGTAAGCTTAACTATTGGAGAATAAGTTTCATCATAATCTCGACCTTTCCTTTGAGAAAAACCTTTTGCCACTAGTCTTGCTTTAAATTTTTTACTACCATCAGCACATGTTTTAATTTTAAAGATCCATTTGCTTCCAATACCAACTTTTCCATCTGGAAGATCTCCAACTTCATAAATTTCAGTGTTTTTGAAGGAATTTAATTCCTCCTCCATTGCATTCAGCCATTTTTCTTTTTCTTCAGATTTCAACACATCTTCAAAGGTTTAAGGAATCATTGTATCTTCCAATATAGCCATGACTTGCTCTTTTCTTCCTCAGTTGTCTCTTCTTCTGTTTTATCCAATCTTTTGCTTTTTCCTGCTGCATCTCTGCCATATGTGTTGATGTCAATCCGAGCTTCTTCCAAAAGTTTCTCTGCTTGAGACTTCCTCTTTCTAGGTGCATGACCTTCAGTCTCAATGGTTGTTTCATTAGACCTGTCAGTTTGTGCCTATTTTAAACTATCATTTTATTCCTCATCAGTGTCATAGTCAGCTATCTGTTGCATTCTTTCAGAATTATTTTCTTCCCTTTTCTTTGGTAATTCTGTTTTGCAAATATTCCTGTCTCTGTACACCATTCCTCCTTAAATAGAACATTCTTGCTTATCACTATTGATCTAGTGTCTGAAATAAATATTCTGTATCCTTTGATTCACTGTCATAGCCTTCTAAGTAGCCAATTTGAGCTTTATCATCCATAGTTCAGTAGGAACATACACATAAGCTAAACATTTATATGTTTTAAATATGCTAAAATCAACTTTGCTCTTAGAATTTATCCATAAGAGTTCAGGAACATTACCTTTTAGGCTTGCTGTAAAGTTTGTTTTGAATTAGTATAGCAGCTTTTAGAGCTTCTTCCCAAAGATAGTTTGGTAGACCAGAGTGTTTGATCATGGATCTTACAACATCCATTATTGTTCTATTTTTTTTCGTTCATCTACTCCATTTTGTTGAGGGTTGTACCTGCATGTCATTTGCCTTTTGATGCCATTAGCAACACAATATAACTTAAATTTGGTTGAGAGATATTCCCTCCCTCTGTCAGACCTGACACATTTTACTTTTCTGCCAGTTTCTCTTTCAACCTCATTTACATATTATTTGAAAGCAATCCGTGCTTGAGATTTCTTTTCTAGACAGTATACTTTGCAAAACCTGCTGAAGTAATCTATAAAAGATATAAAGTATTTCTTGTTGGTTCTTCTCCTGATATTCATTGGTCCACATAGGTCCGTGTGTATTAAATCCAAGAGACCATTTGGTTTTTTTTTTGCTTTTGAGAAAAGGCAATATTTAGTTTCCCAAGTAGACATCCTTCACATGTGAACTTCTCTGGATGTGTTTCTTTGCACTCCAACCATCCCTTTTTTATCATAAAGTTTATGTTGCTGCAATGAGTATGTGCCAGTCTATTGTGCCAAATTTCTGTTTCTAATGCATGCAGGTCATTAATACTGTCACATTGCACATTATCCATTTGGAATAAATTCCCAACACGTTTAGCATAGAATTTCAATTCATTTCCAAGAAAAATAGTACATGCTTTGGAATCAAAGGTGATTACGTAAGCCTAGATCTACTAGGTGTTCGGTGATATAAGATTTTTTGATAATAGTTGGAACACACAATACATTTTCAATGTCCACCACTTGTCCTTGAAGGTCTATTAATTCAAAGTGACCCTTTTCCTTCAATTTGTTGAAGTTCTCCATTTTCTACTTAAATATTTTTTCGAGTGTGTGCCTCCAAAGTTCTTGAGCAAATCGGTGGTTTGGACTCTTGATCCTTCAACTCCACTATCAACTACAACTACATTAGACTTGGGATTATATCAAGGATAGCTAATGCAAATTTTACCTCATCTTCATCTCCTGATTCTTCCTTTTCAGCTTTCATCATTTCCTTTGTTACATAAGTGCCTGTAGATTTATTTCCACTTCGACCCCTGTTATGATTTGTTTTTCCTCCTATGTTAGAATTTCCAGTTCCCCTTGTCTTGTTATAATCCTTTGGAGTTGGACATTTTACAGCTATATGCCCTTTTCCTCCACAAGTATAACAATTGAATTCTTTATTTAATTTGGGACAATTGTTCTTGTAATGGCCTGATTCTTGACAGTGAAAACACGTCCCCTTTTCATTTCTCCTTTTTACAGCAAACAATATCTCTGATGCTTTAGCAGATCTATTTGAGATGAGCTCTTTTCTTCATAATGTTTGAGTAAGACCTAGGTCTTAATTTCAATCTAATAGTAGGACTAACCTTGTAGGTGATAATCCCTTGGGCCTCCTTTGTTCTGGCATAAATGGATCTCCCTGCTCCACTGCTTACAGTTATAGAACTTCCACCATAAGTTGTGATGCCGAGCCTCGGATTCTGTAAAATTGCAAGATATTAATAAGGAGCACCACCACCGATGCTTGAGACCTTGCAGGTGTGCTATTCTTTGCATCAGCTTGTGCAGGAACCTCTTCATTTCACACTAACCCCAAATTTAGCTCTATGTGTAGTTTTTTGCTGTTTTTTTTGTAAAAAAACAACACTTAAAGCCCACCTGTTGTTTTGTTCCGAAAATGCTAGAAACAATGTGTAGTTTTTGGGTAAAAAGTCTATGCATGGAAAAATTGACAGCCTTTTGAGAAAAATTCAATGCATTGTTTTTTGGTGTTGTTTTTTTGTTTTTACTAGAAAAATAACATGTGGTTTCTGAGAATATCCACATGTGGTTTTGAAAATAGTAGTTGTTTTTACTAAATAATAACATGTGGTTTAACAAAATATCCACCGCGTAGAAAGATGTAATTTTTAAGTATAATTACATGTAGAAAAAACATGTGTGGTTTTCTTAAGTGTGGTATTTTAGGTAAGAATTTGGGTTTCTATATGTTTGTTTTAAGCAACCTAACATTGTTTCCTTCAAAAACATACATATTTTTAAGCAATCTAACGTTGTTTCTTTAAATTGTTAACGTCGTTTCCTTAAAAAATATATGGTTTTTTTTTTTAATTTGCAAACGTTGTTATTTTAGCTCTTATTCAATAGTCAATACATTCATTTTTATTTGTTAAACAACTTCATATATTTTGAATGTTTCAATTTCGATTGTAAACAAATGAATATTTTGAATTCTTGATAGCAAAACAAAGGCATTGAGAAAAATAATATGATCATCCTCTCAGATTATTGAATGAGAAAAAAATATATAGGAAGAAACATATTTTGAATTCTCGATAGTAAACAAAGGCATTGGGAAAAATAATCCTTAGTATTATTAGATGAAAAAAAGCAGGATATCTGGCGAAGCAGAGGCCATAGCTTAGTAGCCCTTTTATGCATATTTGCAAGTTAAACCCGACCACATGCATTTTTGTACCAGATCTCCATGAAACCGGCGGTAAAAACGGGTCTGTTGATAGCAAGGAAGATTAAAAAAAGCAGCAGAGTTACCATTGTGGAGTACTTTTGCTTTCCAAAAATTTCTAATATGCTCATCATATCGGGGTTCCATCGTCATATCGGGGGGCGACCATGATTCATCATATCGAGGGGACTGACCATGCTTCATTTAACAATGTGATTCAAGGGATGAGATATGGATTTACAAGATGACAGAGTAAGAATGGTGGAATCACTGCTTACGCAAAGAAACATGCGTAGCCATAGCACGCCCTAGCCGCCCGACACCTAACCCGGTCGATGCTTAAACGGCAGAAAGTCCCAATTTTAGATAAATAGAAAGATGTAAAGGAAAAAATCAAAAGGAAAAAGAAAGGAAGAATCGAGTTAGAGTCCCACCGGATCTTAAGGCCGACATGCTTCACTTGGGATGCATGTTAAACGTATACTTGCTTCCCAGATTTACTACGCCACTTCTTCCTCGGTGCAGTAGCCGCCATCGCCATAAATTTGGAATAAAGGAAAGGCTAGTGTTTGGAAAGCAGGGGCTGAAAGGCTGGCCTTTGTTGTAGGGCATGCCGAGAATCCATTATGCCGAAGTCCAAAGATCTTCACGCCTTCTCAAGGCCCAAATGTGGGAGAAATGGTGGAAGCTCTTGTCCAAAAGTCAGAGGTTTTCAAGACGAGTTTTTCACGAGCTTAGCCCTAAAGATCAAACTCGCTCACAAAACTCATCATCGACATGAGGGATGGTCACATCTCAAAAAACACATGACCCTTTAAACTGCTGAATCCCTCTAAGCTTAACAGCTGTCCTACGCCTTGAACAAAGCGGCTCTTGGCCCAGCGCCATTGCCATCCCTATAGTTGGACAAGGTCGTGGCTATCGTCATCCCCATATTTTGGAGCAAGGTGCAAACACCATCACCATAGTTGAAGCGAGAAACAAAGTTGCAACAATTTTGCCAAGCGCCATCGCCATAGTTGGAGCAAGATCTATTTGAATGCCAAGGCGGGAAAAAGGTACTTAGCCCAACCAATGGGATGACATGACTTGGATCGCCAATCCGGACCATTCGTCTTGGACCATCTAGAGCGTTGGATGGGCGCATATGTTTCTCTGATTTTATGATTTTTATGATTTAATTTAATGCGATATTACATTTGAAAATCGAGAAATCTAGAAGAAATGAAAGCATCAAATAAGAAAAACCTAAGAGATTAACAATTGTAGTGTAAGTATTTTCTTGAGATTTGCTCGCCATGGCCTAGAACCGGTGGCTGCACCAATGAAGATCGAACATAGACTCACTTTGCTCAAAATAGTTGAACAATTTGAGGATAATCCTCATGAATCTTGCTTTTTTAACTCCAATTCTTTCGAGACATAGTATAGTGAAGAAAACAATAAAGAAAAATGGTTACAATAACCAAAATGCGGGGAAGATTCAACGAATCTTGTAGATATCTTTGACAAACAATGATAGATATTTTGTCTATAACTTCCCTGAGAGAAGGTAATCTAAGCTAAAATCACCCATACACATTGAGGAGGTAGGTCATGTTGAACAAAGTCATATCCTTGGATTTGAACAAAGTAATATGTGGCGAGGGTAATAAGGAAATTAGGCATATCACGGGCTAGGAGTAGATAGACTAGTTTTGCTATTATTTTGGTACGCATCCTCACGAGAAGTCAATTTTGGAGGTCTAAATTTGGCCAAATTCAATTTTTCAAAGCCCATTGCATGTATTTTTCCATGTTGTACCATGGCAAAAATAGCTAAGGATGGGTGATTAGCAACAAAGGTAATGACTTGGCAAACAAAGGGTGACATGGCATGAAGGATCAAATTTGTAACTTCGGATTTGCAATGGTTTTTTGGGGGTTTTTTCAAAGCATATGGGTGCTAAAGATGCCAAGAGTGATGCTTGAGGAGGACTCCTAATATTGTTTACTTGAGCGTATGCGGGCCTTCAAAAGGTTTTCACAATGTTAACCTCGGTATATAGATCAAAATCTTTAATTTTTGGCATCTTAGGGCTTGATCTAAGGATTCATGTACTCCTTAAAGCGGGAATCAATAGGCATTTTAGAGATTATAAAGATCCAAATCGGCGTGATTGAAACACGTTTCTAAAGTTAGGGTTCATTCAACAATATTTTGGTAAAACTTGTGACACGGTTCACATATTTTCATGAGTATATGCCCAAATATGTTTGTATTTTGGCCTAGGCAATTTAGACCATGGTTCCTTGAAGTTCAAGGGTCAAAGGCATTGGCTATAAAAATCACAAGACCCTTTGACTATGAGAAAACATTTTAGGCACAAATTTTTTTGAGTCCAATATTTGGGAGACTATGGGGGTAGGGTCTTTATGAATCAAAGGTGGATAAAAATATGATATGGATGTGGAAAGGAGAAAAAATGGCTAGGACATGGGACCATATATCATGGCTTGGTTCAAAAAACTTTTTCCTCTTAAAGGAAATTTTTCGTTGAATTCTAGACGAACATGTCACAAATTATTTTTGGCCTCTGAGTTTTTCTGTGAACCAAATGATCCGGTGAAAGCTTTGGCTATGCAAAAGCCGCCAAGCCCCTTACATGTAAGCAAAAACAATAGAAAAAGTTGGGGATTAAGCCGCGGTTTTTAAACGAGATTAAAATAAGGGCATCCCGACAACACATTCTGTAACAAAATCCCAAAAACTTCGAAAAGGAATAAAAAATTCCACCAAGATACAGAATCAGTACCTAAAATCCAAAATACCTCTTGAGACCACTTCGTAGATAAAAGGCAAGAAAAGAAAATCTTGACAGCGCCTCCAATAGGGCAAGCAATTTCGAGCCCTATAGTGTAACTTTAAAATAGCTCTGATTTAGAAAAAATGTGACCTCTGAATGTCCTTTTCTATACTACTAATCAGAAACTAATCCATTCCTTATCGACAGTAAATCAATACCACGGTGTTTAATTTTGAATTTAAATAGTGGGTTCTTTTAAAAATAGCATAATTTCCCGAACCAAGTACTATGGGCTCTTCCAAACTCTAATTTCCAAACTTCAAATGAGTGTCTTTCAAATTTTAAAACCCCAGTCTTCTAGAACATATCCTTGATCAAATGTTGACCACAAATAAAGTACCTCTTATGGAGTTTGACCTTGAATGCTTTGTGTTGACCTTGAAGATAGGTCTCTTTTGACCTTCACATCAGCGTTGGCTAACAAGCTCTTCCAAACTTTGACCTAGTCTCCTAGGGCAATTGACCCTAGTCTTAAAGCATAAACCAACAATTAGTATGTTCCCTTTGGGGCAACACATGCATGCCATTTTGTGGCGCAATGGCATGTGGAGAACTTAGTCATACATGGACTCTTACAAAACCATAAAAAACTACACCTAAAAAAAAACACCACCTTAAAAAACCACACCTTAAAAAAAAACATCCCCTCAAAAAACTATACCCCCTTAGAAAACAACACATCCTTAAAAGAAACTACTCATCCTTAAGAAACCATACATTCTTAAAAAAAACTATAGCTCTTTAAGAAAAACTATAGCATATCCTCGAAAAACCAGCCTCCACATAATTACGGTAGTGTTTTTGGTAATCTTCAAAAGACAGCGCGATGGTCTAATTTCTTTGTTGTTTTCGGCCAGTGGACCAAATGTTGGGGTTGTTGTGTTTGAATCAACTAGATCCCATAATTCTTCTACTTTCGGGATACTTGAAACCCAGGTCCCCCCCCTTTGTAGACCTCTGCTGTGCTTAGTAAATTTGTTCCAAATCTACTAGCCATAATTTTCACCTTTCGATACCAAATGTTAGAACAACAATAGATCAATATGAAATTTGACTCAAACAATGGCTTTGCTTATGTGCTTCAATACTAAACCAAATGAATATATTGTTGCCTTTATAATGGTCTAGATTTCAACTCAATAAATTCAAACCAATTTATATATTCATTGAACAACTTCTCTTTCCCTTTTTTCCGACCTCGATTGATCAGCTTTTGCCCTCGTGTATCTTCAATCCAATCTTCGGACTAAATAATCCATGTGCAATCGGGTTTAGCGGTCGGTTTAGGATCTCCGTCTCGGATCGGTCGGTTTAGTCTTTGATTTCCATATGCAAATATCCCACAAGCATACTACAAGTACTTGACATTTTGAATCATTGGAATAATGAATAACTTGTAAAAATAGTTTAAATGGGTAAACCTTTGGGTATATGGTTTTAAACCATGTGCCATTGTAACTTGACCTAGATCACCGAGGATTTTTAACTCGAGAACTTCTCGCAAAATCCTAACATATATGATAACTATAATCAACTCCAACACACCAAAAAAAATAATGGCGGGATGAAAATGAGAAGTACAAAGAGGAAACACGGATTTATTCCTCCAAAGAATCACGAAATCTTTTCCATTATAAGATTACAAATCAGTGTTGGATTTAGACAATCATATGCTAGTTATTTCTTGATTGTATGATCTACTTTAGTGCTCCTCATATTTAGAAGATATTCATTGATTGTGTAGTGCGGGTAGTGAAGAAGAGTGTGAACAAAGGGATGTTGCTTTATTTTCTTTGTTGCCTGTTATAGTGAGTTTGACACAAATGTAATCTTGCGAGTGAAATAGAGCCCCTATACCCCCCACACCCCCACGATGGAATTTTTTTTTGATCCTTTAGCTTGAGCCCATGGTAGACCGGCTCGAAAGTATTCGAACCTTGAATGTGCACGTAGTGCTTTTTGTTTCTCGGGCATAAATGGGTAGAAGGCGACTACTCATAAACGCCTAGACGGTTTTGCCCATTAGCTAAGGGCATGTCGGTTAGGAACGTTACATTAATTCCATTGTAGTCTAGTTGGTTAAGATACTTGGCTTTCACCCACGCGATCCGGGTTCAAGTCCTTGCAATGTAAGACTCTAACCGCTAGGCATGCCCTAGCCAAATTGGCAAAACCGTTTTAGACGTTTATGAGTAGTCGCTTCTACCCATTTATGCCGGGTGTTATCTTGATAAATATAATGGCACATTCACCAATATAGTGCTATCTACCATGGGCCCATTACATCCTTCAGGGGAAAGACTAAGCACATGGCATGTATGATCTCGAAGTATATTACTATGAATTCCTTTGGTTTTTGGACGTGTTTATGGATAAATTAGGTGATCTTGCAATGTATGTCTCTTAGAAGAAGAAGCTTTTTTTTTTGCAATGAACTCTTGTGTTCATGACCTTCTTCACCTCTATACCTTGGATATTTTGAATCTCTAGCTCTTGCTCATATCCTCACGATCCAGGGTTGTTCTTGATCCCGTTTCTTCGAGATCCTATGTCTCACATTCCTCAGGATATATCCTACGCCCATATGGCAGGAGTTTATATATAGACGATCCTACGATTCAAGTTGTTCTTGATCATGATAAAGTTGATAAAAATCCCCTGATTCACATTGCTTTTAAGGGCTAAACTTTTGCTACTTGGCAAATTTTAGCATATTTTCAGAAACCATTCTAAGGTAAATGGAAAAATTGGCCAAAAATAATAACTTTAGCTTAAGTTTTTTTACACGGTCCGATTACCGGTTGGTGGTTTCTAGAAAGCTTAAGAGAGTGAAAGTTTGTATTGTTTAGCTAAACCATAGAAACTTTAAGCGAATTTCGGGGAGTTTAATAAAATCATTCTAGTTTATAAGAAATATATGATTAGTAGTTTATTTTCTAGCATTATGGAACAATGTGAATCCTCGATATTGCTAGCTAGTCTTGTTTTAGAATTTTTTCACAAATACCCCACATGTTTTAATGATGCAAAAGAGGCCCATAAGCTTATAAAGGGCCATCCCATGAGGATGGGCATTCCAATTCAGAGCTAGAATTCTAGAATTTTTCTAGAAAGTTCTAAATGTTCCTCCATCATTTGAAATATTCTTAGAAAGTCCAGAGTCTACTAGATTGCTCTAGAAAGTTCTAGAATAATTGTACCTTCTAGAAAATTCCAGAATATTCTAGAAAGTTCTAGAATATCCTAGAAAGTTCTAGAATGTTCTAGTGCTCGGAAAATAATCTTCTAGAAGATGTTAGAATTCTCTAGATTGTTCTAGAAGTTTTCTAGAATCTTCTAAAAAATTTTAAAATCTTCTAGAAAGTTCTAAAGGATTCTAGGTAGTTCTACAATGTTCTAAAAGTGTAATTTTATAAAATCTAAAAAAGGAATCTAAGGGCATCTCATAAAATCTAAGAAAATCAAGAGAATCTAAGGGCATTCTTATAAAACCTAAAGGAATCTAGAGGCATCCTCCTAAAACTTAAAGGGAATTTAGGAGAACCTACTAAAATCTAAAGGAATCTCGAAGGATCTAGAGCAATCTTCATTGAATCTAATGGCCTACTAATCTAGCCAATCTCATAAAATTTCATCCAAATCTTCCTAAAATCTTGGAGAATCTAGAGGAATCTCATAAAATCTAAAGGAACCAAAGAAATCTCTAAAATCTTGAGAATTTAGGAATCTTTGAGAACTTGGGAGCAATCTTGATGGAATTTTTGATCAATTTAGAGAAACCTTGTTTAGAATCTAAGTGAATTTAAGGGTTACATAGAATCTTAAGGAAGTTTAGAGCAATCCTAGGATCATGGATCTTCGAAATCTAAAGGGAATCTTAAGATTTTTTAGGGGATTTCAAAAGAATTTTGAGGGTAGGAACATGCTAAAACTCTTTTTTTTTTGATGCGTTGTAGCAACATTAAATAACCTGTATATATGGTTGAGAGAAAATTAATACGTCCGGACTTGACACATTTTACTTTAGCATGTTCTTTCAACCTCGCATATTGTTTAAAACCTATAGTGCTCTAGATAATTTCTTTTTCTAGGCGAGATTCTTTAGATTCTTCTTCAAAATCATCTATAAAATTATAAATTTTTGATGTTGGTGCTTCCCATGATTCATTTTAAAACCTTCTAAAATAATCTATTTTGGATCAAGGTGCAATATTTTTTTTTTTTTTTCTATTTTTAGTTTAAGGCCTTGACATCCTTCAGCATCTAGAAATTTTTTTTTTTCAAGATTTATATTGTACACCTTTATTATAAAACATTTTAGAACATTTTATGTGCCGGTCTCTTTGCCAAAATAAAAAAACTCTAAGATTTCATCAAGATTTTCTTAGATTCCATTTAGATATTATTACGTTTGAAGATTCAATTAGATTCCATTAGATTTTAAGAATCAAAGTTAGACTTGTATATTTTCCTAGATTCTCTTACAATTTATAAGATTTCCTTATATTCCCTTTAATTCTTTTGGATTCCTTACATTCTAGAAATTTCTAGAATATTTTAGAACTTTAGGAATTTTTTGAAGTTCTTTCAAAACATCTAGAATATTATAGTCTATTTTATCTTAATTACAACATTACCCTTAAGTATATTTGAAACATAAATTTTTTAAAAGAATTAATGCTTGGTCTAGTGGTTAGACTGGGGGTTTGGGGGTTGAGGGCCATTCTTATCAAGGATCGTGGACGAAATTTACCTCATCTTCAAGAACGTATATATTCGGATTTGATAATTTGATGGTGTTTCCTAAACTTCTATATAAGTTGCCTTGGGTTTATTTCCTGTTAGTCATGTTATCATTGGTTTTTCCTCCTTTTTTTTTTTTTGTGGACTTGATGTCTAATTAGTTGTTGAGTTCTTTATACTCCATTGGGCTAACAATTGCCTTTTGTTGTTTGGGTCCCATGGCCAATTTGCGATCCTTGTGGACGTTAAAATCAAATCCCCTTTTTCCATTTCTCCATAGAGCATGAAACAGTTGAAGTAGCATGGGGCTCTCTTTTAGATCCTTTTCTTTTCCATCAGGACTTGTTGTGTGATATATGGTATTCTAGATTCGGTGGTTTTTGCCATGTTTGGAAAAAGGAGACATAGATATTGGGATGATGCTCCTATAGATCTTCAGCAATTGCAAGCACGTGATGAGTTAGATGGTTAAGAAAGCACCACTGAGAAGATGAGAAAACTGATTGTGAGGAGTGCAAAGTTGAAACCCTTGGATTTGTTCCTTCAAAGAGTTTAAATTTCTCTTTCATTTTTTCAAGAGATTATTTCGCATTGGATTTAGACAATCATACACTAGAACTATTTCTTGATTGTATCAAGTTAAATTATTTTCCTCATATTTAGAAGGTCGTGAGCAAAAAGTGTGAATGAAGGCGTGGCCTTTTTTTTTTCTCTATTTGTTTCTCCAGATAGTGAGTTTAAAGATTCTGAAAGGGAAATAGAGGTTGCCATGCCATGGAGCGTGTATATGCCATGGAGGATATGAAATGCATGTCTCTCAGAACGAAAGATCTTTTTACTGTTGAACCAGCTTGGCGTGTGCAGTACATTGCAATCAACCCAAACCCACAATTCTTCAATACTTTGTAGAATAGAGGCTACTCCGTCCATATAAACCACCCATCTGGAACTAATACGATACAAATCACCTTAAAAATCTAATATCTCCATATGTCATTTAGAACAACAACAATACCAACAAAAATTTATCTCAAACAAAAACCTATGTGCTTCAATACTCAACAACCATGAATATATTAAGACGTATGGGAAGCAATTTCAACTCAAAAAATTCAATGATTATTATATGTATAAAGTTCACAATATTTTCTGCAATGTTGGACTGCAAGATTATCCTCCTTTAGAGGTATGACTGAATTATTTTAATTCATCCGTGCTAATTTCAGCACTAACTTGCAAAAAGAACAGGACAGCCATGAAGAATGGAGAAGTTCAAGCTTCTGATATCAGAACAGCCTGATTTCTTATCAAAGTCATAGCAATTGATCAAACCTGATAAAGGCACCATGGAATAGTCACTCACTTTGACTTATCAACTTTATTTTTATTGCTCGATCACAGCCCTAGTTTCAACAAGCTTCATAAGCTGATACATCTCCATTGTGCATGTGCCATGCAGTTCAAAACTTGTGTTTGCATATTTCAACTTCATTCCTTCTCGAATAAATCAAGTGCAACGGTATTGATGATTTGTGTTTCAATAGTACTGGTGTGCCAAGCCAATCATACACAAACAATACTTGATGATCAGGTTGCATTTCATTTTCCAATGTCGAATATTTGATCAAATCAGTTGCATTTTCATTTTGTTCTCCAAGTCAACCTCTCAAAAGATTGTGTCTTTATCTCCAGGTATGTATCAGCATCACCCGGATCTCCATAAGCAGAAGCTATTGCAGGTAGTCCTCTCTGTCAGAAACCAATGTAAGAACTAAAATTCATTTTGTAATAAAAGTCCACTATGTGGTAAGCTTACCAAAGCTAGATTTTCAAAGTGTCCTCCTTTCCACATCTCTCACGGATGATCACTGGTGACTTTCTCGGGTCCTTATCAAAAGAACAAAATGCACGGGTATCTCTCAACCTCATAAGAACACCATCGACACGAAGCTGGAAATAGAAATGAATATGAATACTACATCCGTTGTAAAATCATCTCAATAATGAAACAAAATAAAATCATAGTTCATGTTCAAGAGATGAGACCCAAAATGCAGTAAAAAGGAACCAGCAGGTAGGCATAACTCTCTGCAAAACAATTAAGCAAAAGTTAAAAGCCATGGAACAAAAAAAATAGTGAATATTAAACCCTGCAAATACTATATGTCAAGATGCAAACTATTATATACCAAATATAAAACTTTAAATATGTTTCCATTCTCCACTAAGTAGGAGGATACTAAGTCTTTTTCCACGTGGAGTTTAAAGAACTTAAGCTTTCAAGAGGAACTCTAGGTAATGAGCAAGGAAAGGAGACCTACAACTTTTACTGAAAGAAGTGAAACACCATTATCAGCAAGCTCGTCCTCATATAGAATAATCTGCATAGACAATGCAAAGTCCTCCTAAGGGATCCTCAAGAAAAATCTACAACTCAAAATCGAAAGATGATAACTGTCCCCCTGA